>KE151742.1:288547-299472 GCA_000411095.1 Aethionema arabicum | reverse complement strand
GAGTTTGACCGGGTTAAAACGGGTTGCAACAACATCTCTAAGATTAATTAATTTTAATCAATAGGTGTAGCATTAGAAAGTACAAAATTAAGATAATTTATTTATATCGGATTTGATTTTCATGGTTAACCATACACAAAAAAAAAGTTGTAAAAATATTTACCCGGTATATCATACGAGTGAATTTTTAGTTAATATAATTAAGTGAACTAATAATAGAACTATGTAAAATCCATATATTTTTTAAAAAAAATAGTGTGATTGATCAAGATAAAATTTAGGTTAATGTTGTAGTCTTTTAGAACACTGTATTTATATAATCGTATAAATTTTTTTTTAAAAAATGTATTTTTACAAGTGTACATATATGTACATAGACATGTTTAAGTAATCATTACATGCCAAAAAACTGAAAAGAAGTAGGTGAGAATAATATATAATTTTATAGTAATTAAAATGAGGATACATATACTATATATCAATCGAAATAAACTTGATATAAATGAAAAAACACGCATTTCTCTCTGTCAAATAAATAATAGTAATTATATAAACCCTAGTGGCTTTCATTAGTTTAAAAAAACAAGAATTCAATAATTAATTAGTAAAATATAACAAAAAATTGAAATTAAATTAACAAAGAGAAGTAATGTAAATACATATGAATTAATGCAATTCCAAATTCAACAAAGAGATTTATAGAACCATAAACAGTATATAACACTCTCCTACACACTTATAATATAACATATATACACTATATAATATATAGTAACACATGTATATATATTAAAAATTTGAAATAAATGAATAGAAAGATTAATTGGAGGTAACCCCAAGTCTAATGAAAAGGACAAGAAGCTCACATGACCCGAACCATATCATTCATGGGCCCCTCCTACGCATTACTATCTCTTTCTCTCTCTCTCTCTCTCTCTCTAACTCTTCAAACTCTATCAAGAATCTCAAGCCACCATTTTTTTCTTCACCCCTTTAACAAAAGATAGAGAGAGAAATTGAGAAAGAGAGGAGAGAGAAAGAGAGTGAGATCCTCTCTTTGTTAGGTAAGAACTCAATTTGAGTTTGAAGTCCTTCAATTGCTTTACATCTTTAATTCTTTCGTCGATTTCATAAGAGTCAACAAGAATAACTTATATATATATATATATATGTATATATAGATTTGGTTTCAAATTTAGGGTTTTGTTATTTCTCCTAATTCTTTTTTTTATGGTCAAAGAAGAAGAGGGAGGAAGTTAAAGGAATCAAATCAATTGAAACTAAGAAGAAGAAAGATAAAAAAATTTCAATTTTTTCAATATCTATCTCTCTCTATATCTCTATCTCTTATATTACAAGGTGAGACCACATCAAAAACTTTAAATTTTTTTTATTTTATTTCTTTATAACTTCCCTTCTTTTAATATATTCTTTGAATTTTTTTCTTTCATTAATATCATCTACTTTTCTTGTTTATTATATAATTTTATTTTTGGATTTTCGTTTTGTCTCTTAATAATTGTTTATTAACCTATCTCTAATGTTTATGTTGAAGATCTTGACTTGAGCTGAGTCGTCGTTTTCGTCATCATCATCATCACATCATCAATGGTTGTGAACAAACAACCACATCAATTCATCAATTCAAGAACAAGCAGAAAAAAGGTTTAATATTGATCAAGATTCACTAATTAGAGGCTTTATCTTGATCAAGAACCATCTCAAAATTCAAACAAGTGGAAACAAGAACAAGAAAAAGGTTTAATCTTGATCAAGATTCACCAAGACCCATCTCAAAAAAGCTAGGAAAAGGAACAAGAACAAGAAAAGGGTTTAATCTTGATCAAGATTCACTAACACCCATCTCATATATCAAGCTAAAGAAGCAAGATTCTAGCCAAGAACAAAGAAAAAGGTCTAAATCTTGATCAAGATTCACTAAAACACCTTAAATAAGAACATATATGGATCTATCTCTAGCGACAACCACAACAAGCTCCGACCATGACCAAGATCACAGAGACCAAGAAGCCTCCAATATAGGAGCTAGCAGCAGCTCAGGAACCGGAAACAACAACAACAATCTTATGATGATGATGGCAATAGAGAAAGAACACATGTTTGACAAAGTAGTAACACCAAGTGACGTCGGAAAACTCAACCGATTAGTAATCCCTAAACAACATGCGGAGAAGTATTTCCCATTAGACTCATCAAATAATCAAAACGGCACACTGTTGAATTTCCAAGACAGAAACGGCAAGATGTGGAGATTCCGTTACTCATATTGGAATAGTAGTCAAAGCTATGTAATGACTAAAGGATGGAGCCGTTTTGTCAAAGAGAAGAAGCTTGACGCTGGAGACATTGTCTCATTTCAACGTGGCATTGGTGGTGAATCAGAAAGATCAAGACTTTTCATTGATTGGAGGCATAGACCAGACATGACTTTAGTACCAAATCATCATCATCATCATCATCATCATCAATTTGGTAACTTTGGTTTCAATTTCAATTTTTCACCTTCTTCTTCTTCACATCAATACTCCAACACTAGACTCCTTCCTCCTCCACTTCCTGAATATTCCATACCGATTTCGAGGAATTTAAACATTGGAAACCGTTACCAACATCAACAATATCAACATCAACATCAACATGAGCTTATAGGGTATGGTTATGGTGGTAACTTAGGTGGGAGATATTACTACAATGGATCACCATTAGATCAAAGGAACATTGGTGTTGGACCATCTGATCCATTGGTTATAGAATCAATCCCTGTGGTCCCCGGAAGAATTACTCCGGTGATGTTTTCGCAGCAGCCGCAGCCTCCTCCTCTTCCTCCTCCTCCTGCTGCTGCTGCTGCAGGGAAGAGATTGAGACTCTTTGGTGTGAATATGGAATTTGGTACTGATTATGATCATCAATATCATAATCTAGGAGGAGAAACAATGCAGAGAGGTGAAATTGGGACATCATCAGAGAGAAATCTATTGATTGATGATCATGATGATGATAATGATGGTAATGATGATGATGGTGATGATCCATTTGCTAAGAAAGGAAAGTCTTCATCATTTTCTCTTAATTTCAATCCATGAGAAAAGAAAAGTTTTTTTTTCTTGAAGGGAAGAAAGAATTAATTTATTAATTATCTTTTGTTTAATTTTTAAATTTAAATTAAAAATCATTAGCTAATTGCCAAGGGAATTAGATTCTAGTGAGGTTTTAATGAGTTTTTTTTTTCTATTTTCTCAACTTGTTGTTATGAGATATTTCATTAGGTTGCTTTTGTTCACAATATGTTCAAAACTCTCATCTTTTTCAATTTTTGTAAATAAACTTAATATTAAAACATATTTAAAAAGAACTACATAAAATTATCACATGTTCACATGTTTATAATCCCAACTTTTGACCTAATCTTTTAGCATAATAATTCTCTATATTCTCTTATATATATATATAAAAAATATTAATTATAGAAACAATAAGTATTTAAATTTGATATTGTTTTTCAACATTATTTTTCAACGTTTGATCTGTTTGTTTCGTAATTTGAAAAGCTTTTACCATTTTTGGACCATATATATAATTGATGAGTGGGAAAAAGCTTATAAATTTCATGAAATTGTGTACTAATTTACACAATCTCTCTCTAACTTTGTGTGTGTATCTCTCTCTCTCTCTCTCTATCTATCTATATCTTAGTCTGTAACTGAGTCTATATATATATCTCATCCCTAGACTGACAAAGTGATTCATGGTACATTCTAAGCTAATGGGCACATCCATAAATGTCTATTAATTTCTCTCTCTAATGGTCCAATTTTGTTTGTTTGGTTACTCTTGTAATTTTTGCAGGTTATGGGCAGAGATATTATTAATTCTTATTATTTTTATTATTAATAAAGATCAGAAAGCTAGGTAGCTATGTGGATAGGAACCAAGGACTGATCATCATCATCATCAACAACATCATCACTTCAATTTTTATAATTATTAAGAACAAAAGGTATGATATGTTTTCACATTGTTTGACTTTTTGTATGATCACTAGAAATTTATTGTAGTATTTATTAGTCACTTGTTAATTTATTAGATTCTTGATTTGGTAAATATGCTTTAGTTTTTATTGTAAGTTGATTTTTTTTTTAGCCAAATTAGGTATCCATCTATATATCTCATAGGATTATGAATTAAAAGGGTTTGTTATATCATGTGTATATTTCTATATATACACACATTACACATACATATACATGATTTTAATACTAATATGCATAATTAAGTGATGTGCTAATATAGTTTATGTGTATTTAGTCCTTACAAGGAAATTTTATAAAATTCCTCCTAAAATATTAGGATAAATTAATGTAATAATTATTAAGTTATGGGATCCCTTAAGTTATCTATATGTATATCGTTTTTCTATACAAATTATTAATTTCTTAGTAAATATTTAATAAATGCATTATTAATTAATAAAAGGTGATAAAAGCATATATTAGCTTGGAATTCTTAGATCATTTGGCTTAAAATTTATATATTAATTTTACATTTTGTGGTCAAGTGTGTGTATATATATATATATATATACACGTGTGCATTTTATATAAGTAGTATCTAGACATTGAAGATGAAAAAAAACTTGATTATGTGCATAATATATAGCTAGCCATGAAAATTAATAAAGACTAATAACTATACATATATATACATTGGTATGTGTATACAATAATTTATAATATCAAAGTAATGAAGAAATGGAATATATAAATACGTATTCCAAATATAGTCTACAAATTAGGTTTATATAAATAGACATATATTATGTGTAGATATGTCTCAAAGGCTGTTGCGTAGTTGTCAAAAGAATATTAATATTATATTTATATTAAAAAGTTTGCAATATAATAGAAGATAATGATTTTTAAAAAATAATTAGGATTAATTAATGTAAAGTACGGATATGGGATTTGAAAAAAATTATGAAAGTGACTAAAGTACACAATATTGTAGCATTTTATATAAATGATTAGTGGTAATAAAGAGAATAAAATGACATGCTCCAATTATTGTTAAATTAAATAATAGAATTCCTATTAGATTCCTAACCTAAAAGACAGACTGCAAATATGTAGGCCGGTTAGGGTTTTTATAGCCATGATTGATTTTAAACTTATAGTACATTTTCTTTAAAATAAAATAATTTTATTCACTTTATTTTGGTTTATATAATAATTAAGGAATCAATAATTATGTTCTTAGTTATTTTTTTCGTATTTGTAGATACCAATTATTTAAACTTTTAATCTGTAAATGAAATTATTGTATTTTATTTACTAATTATTTTTTTTGGTTTTGTATAATCAAGCAAGAACAATAATTTTATTGAGTTTGTAATTATTTGCGTGTTTATAAGTGTTAACTAATGATTTTTCTAATAAAATTTGTATCATTTTTTCAAATATTTAAATTATTAAATAATTTTGTTATTAGTGACCAGGTTGTTGTTTTTTTTTCTTTATCTTATAAATTAATAAATGAATAATTTTTTTTCTTTAATTTTCAAGTAATTTTTTGTAATTTAACCTATTTCAAATATGTCAATCTTTTAATGAAATAAAACTTATAATAAAACTAATATTATTGCATGCTATATTTATTAACTAGGAATGAATAGAGTTTTCTTTTAGTTATTTTTTATAGTTATATGTTAAACAAAAGTTTTTTTTAATATTGTAAAAACCAATTGATTCGAATATTTCAATTTGTAAATAAAATAAAATTTACATTACTATATTAATTTTTTTTTTATTTTAGATTATAGGACACGAATCATTTTCTATATTTATA
This sequence comes from Aethionema arabicum, assembly GCA_000411095.1. Lineage (NCBI taxonomy): Eukaryota > Viridiplantae > Streptophyta > Magnoliopsida > Brassicales > Brassicaceae > Aethionema > Aethionema arabicum. The sequence goes on along the minus strand of KE151742.1, from coordinate 293,610 downwards.
TGTGTTCATACATGATTTTTCTCGTCAATTTTGTGAACCAAATTGTTTCAAATATTTTGAATGATATAAAATATGTAATAATGATTAAAGGTTTTCTTTAATTTATACTCTTTTTTTTGTACTTCTATTAAAATTCATGAGTAAATGTATTTTTTGTCTTTTTATTAATATTTGTACGTAATAATGAGTTAAATGTCTATTTCTTATTACACTTGATAGTTCAAATACCTCAATTTTATATAAAATATTTATAATTCTAATTTTATTGTATTATATGTTTATATCTTGCATCATATTACAGTTCAGTAGATTAGTTTTTATATTTTCGTTATTATTCTTATCTTTGTAAATCTAAAGTAAACACATAATTTTAGTAAAAAAATATTCTAAATTTCAATTTGTAAAGGAAACTAAATTCATAGAGTTGAAAAAATATTGAGGCCCATATTCAGGCCCACTAAATATAGTTATATGTAATTTGGATATTTAAGCCCATATACAGGCCTACTAAACATAATTATGTTTTGAAGTATAATTTGAATATTTAAGCAATTAAAGTGGGAATAATGTTGAACAAATAAAAACTTAATAAACCAGGCCCATATACAGGCCCATTAACGCGACCTAATTTGACCTGGTCGTGACCTGACGACCCTTTACTGTTTCTCCTCTTTGCTCAGTCGAGAGAGAAAAGAGATGACGAGTGATTTGGGGTTAGGGTTAAATCCTTCTTCTTCTTCAATTCTTCCCGCTCACTAACGTTCATCTCAAGAAATGCGTAAGCTTTAACATTTTCTATTCAGTTACCCCAAATTTGATTTAGGGTTTATCAATTTCTCACTCTAATTTCCTCAAAGTTTCCATCTTTATGAACCTTTTTTTCTTTCTATTTTGGGGTAATTGCAAGGAAGTAGCTGACGAGTAAATTGAGTGTGAACTTGGTCACTTTCTATTTATGAGGTTTCAATACTCAAATTTGGTCTTATTAGATCAAACTACGCAATCTTAGACAGGATAATTCTGTTCTCGTCTGCTTCATCAAAATTTTTAGTTTTTTTTTGGGGGATGAAAACAACATTCTTTCTTGACTCAAAATACTTTTTTTTTTCTTTTAATCGTACATTATTAATCTTACAAAACAGAGAGTAATAAAGACCCAACACAGAGAAAAAAAGCCCCAAAAAAAGAAAACACCCCCAAAAAAAGAGAAAAATCGAAGAAGAAAGCCAAGAAAAAACAGAGTGAGCAATTAAGGAAACAGAGTGATCCAACCAATGATGGAGAAGAGAGATAAGACAGCAGTGATCTTAAGGTAGATCTTCTTCTCTATAATCTGTTTGATTACTGTAGTTTTCCATCCCCATCTGCTCTTCATCTGCAAGCAGAACACAACCAATAATCAACATATTCAATAACAATCAGCATTTGAGTAAATTACAATAGCAAAAGAGTTGTATATCAAGTGAGAAAGTAAAACCTTTTCTTTGCCCTGCAGCTCAATCTTCAGCTCTTGTGTCCTGTAGTTGGTGTACTCTTGGCCAGATTGTTCTCTTCCTATGGTAGGTCGATCAATTGGAGTAAAGCAAACTTCATTTGGGTTACAAACACTGTCCACAGAACTTGAAGTATCTCCAAAAAGCTATTATCAAATAAAAGAAAAGATAGATGAGCTTTAAGGCTAAAGAGCAAGGGAAGTTGTGATATGATCTATGATATGTATGAGTATGAGTGTGTGTGTGTGTGTATAAGCTTCCTTACCGTTGATTCATTGTCACTATCACTGCAATAGTCATCAAAGATTCTTGTAACAGGATCTTTAGGTCGGTGTTCATTGCAGTCCTCTCTCGTATATGTGTATGGATTTGGCTCTCTGTTATCATACACAAAGTCTAAAGCTTCTTCAATATCCGTTTCCGGAAGCATTAGCAAGTCATTATCATATGAAGGAAACTGAGAAACTTCCCCCTCAGTGGTAAACTGTTGAACACAAAACAAACAAAATCAATCAAGTGCAACACAAAACAAGTAATTGAAGAATTGACTCACCACAGAAGCTGCACTATTAGTCACTTGGTGGTACAAAACCGGACTAAACTCTGTTGTATTATCGTACAGAAAACTTATGTCGTCACCTTTGTATTCCACTCTACAGAGCACATGTGTTCTCTGTAACAAATCCATAGAGACAAATCTATGAAAAGATAGATTATAAAACTCAAAAAGAACACCAAGAAACTAAGAAGTAGTTAACTTACTTGATTTTCTGGTAAGATTGTTAGATGATACTCGTGCATAACCCAATCAGCTTTTCCACGTCTAGCAATTCTACCCTTATGAAACCTTAGAATCTTTTTAAAACCAATAACACCTTTTGCACACCATATCCCCCATTGATCCTCAATTTCAGTAACAGGTCCAGTAATCTTCCAAAACCCAGAACTCGTTTTCCTAGTCTGTTGATTACTTGAACAGAAGAAATACCAAACGGGATCCATTGATTTCACCTTCGATTGAACTGTGAGATAACAAACAGTGAAATCAACAAGTAAATAGAAGATTTACATCATCAGAGAAATGAAATTAAAGAAATGTTGAATCGCAACATACAGCGTAGCTCCCATGGATCGAAGCTATATATGTCGATGTCGTTAATGGTTTCGTCGACGAAAGAAGTAGTCCCAGTAAGTTTGAATCGGAGAAAATAACCCATGAGCTCAGCCTCCGTAGGACGAAATTCAAAACCCACCCTCCCATCCATTTTCGTACTCGAAGAAATAATCTGAGTCGAATTTTTGACAAAAAAGTGGAGAAATTGGCAAATTGAAGATGTTTTGGAGTGAGGTAGAAGACGAAGAGGGGGTGATTATTTATAAGACGAAAATCTGTGGAAACCGGTTTAGTTGATTGTTAAGAACATTATCCGGTTAACCGTTGTGAAGAATTAGTTGGTATAATAGAAGAATCTGGAATACTACTCGCTTTAGATCAGAGCTTAGACAAGAAGCAAATCAGCCATCGCCAACTAGCATTAGTGAAGTGAGTTACTTAATTATAAAATTATTTATTTAATTAAATATGATTCGTCACAAAATCACAAATTCAAACAAGAAAAAGTTTTCCTGGGGAAGAAAAAGTTTTCCTTGAAAAACGCTAATATTGAAATCACGACGCGTTTCGGTCTCGTGTTTTTTCCCATCTTTTTTCCCCACGTTAAGGTCTGAAAATTTATTTTAAAAATATAAATTCATTTACTTTTTCCAATTACAAATCTTTTTTTTTTACTCTTCGCAAATCGCAACGGTATTTTTTTAAAGAGAGAAAATTGTAAAAAAAAAATTGAATTTTTTAATGATAATTAATAGCTTGTTTATTCCAAAATTTTATTGAATTATATTATAACAATTTGTGATAAGTAAATTTATTAATTTTTATAAAATATATTTTTATATAGAATATTATAGGAGATTTACAAAAATGTCCATTGAAGCTTTTTTTGCAAAAATGCCTTAACAATATATCCAACATTATAAATGTTATACCCTCACATTTGATAAAAAAAAATTGTAAAAACATATTGAATTAGGGCATTTTACATAATTGATTTTTTAAAATCTTTCATTTAAGTTTTTTTTTGTAACAATACAATAACAATGAAACCAAAAATATAATTGGTAAACACTCACACAAAATATAAATTTGGAAAAAAAAAACTTGAATGACCGTATTTTGCATCGGTTGCTAGAAGATTTCATCAAAGCAATGTTGAGTTTCTAACTATAAACTTATTTCGTAAATAATGTTATCTAAAAAAGAAATTGGTTATTATTATTATAAATATAATCATCAAGACTAAGATAAAAACTGAAGATGAGTTAAAAAAAAAAAAAGATAAAGACTGAAGATCAACCGTAGGCGTAAGTTGTTTGCTTATTTGATAAGGACAAGTGTTTATCATGAATATGAAGTGGTTGCTAGGGCCCACTTAAATACCAAATCTATTTAGCTGTCGTTTTTCTTTTTAGCCTTGTCAATGGTTTCATTTTATTTTTCGTCGGGTCCAAGACAAAATTAAATACAGTATTTATTTTATATCTAATTAATGAAAATTTTATTTTATTTTAGTTGATTTTAGTGGAATAAAACGTAATCTATATACAACAAATTAGTTACAGTATTTTATTTTTATTTTTTGAGAGATAAATTTTGTAAACTATGTATCTAATTAGTGAAAATTTAGAAATATACTGTCTTTTGATTTCCATTAATTAATGGTAAGATAAATTTTGTATACTCCCTCTGTTTCATTTTAAATACACTTTTAGGTTTTTGTTTTTGTTTCAAAATAAATTCACTTCTCAATTTTCTAGAGAAAAAACACAATCTATTTCCTTTTTTACCCTTATTTTTTGCACATTCCCAAAATCTTTTTAATTAAACATTATTGAAATAAAAATATTAAATAAGGATAAATTAGTAATTCTATATGTTTCCTAAATTATTGTGAAAAAACCTAAAAGTGTATTTAAAATGAAACAGAGGGAGTATATAATAAAATATAAATTTTTAGTTTCATTAATTAATGGTACTAATTATTTTCATTAATTAATCGTAATAATTATTTTCATTAATTAATGGTAAGATAAATTTTGTAAATGTTTTCCATTTTTGAGAAAAAAATACTGTATTTTATTTTTTATTGTATTATATACTCCATCCGTTTCAAAATATAAGGAGTTTTTCTTGAATGCACACTTTTTAATAAAATTTATAAAATTACAAATTTAACCTTAAGTAATTAAACATTTTTCCTTTATTTTCTCTCTCTTCCTTAATTAATGATAGAGGCAAATTTGTAAAGAAAATACAAAAAGTACATTGAAATTTGAAAACACCTAATATGATGAAACAAAAAAAAAACCTTAAACTCCTTATAAAAAAAATGGAGGGAGTAAAATTTTCATCAATTTATTAAATTTCATAATTAATTAATTATATATCATAAGGCGTTGATCGAGAGATAAATTTTGTAAACTATTTGTTTTTTTACAAGAAAAGGAAGATAT
>KE151742.1:180635-217945 GCA_000411095.1 Aethionema arabicum | reverse complement strand
TGTTTTCAGTTTCGTGAGTTTTTTATTTTGTTAGTCTTATATTTTTTTGTAAGCATTTTTGTAATATTGTTACAAACTTACAATACATTCATTTTAGTTCCAATACAAGAAATAATGTTTCTCAATACGTTAAATTATATAAAAAGATATGGTTATCATATTTCTTTTACATTTTGTTACCAACAAAATATTAAATCATAATAGAACAGGTAGGTGAGTCCAAACACATTTCTTATAAACTAATAAGTAGTGGGTTTTATTTTAAACAAAAGGTAAATGTAAATAATAATAAAAAATGAAAAATTTTTGATGAATTTAAATCAGCAACATATATATATATATGCTGCCTTTTATGTATATATATTTTTTGGTGAAAAATTGACATTTTATATTCATCTTCAATCAAAATTTTGGTTAGGATTTATAGTATGTTTTAATATTGTGAAAGTATTATAAGATAAAAATAAACTATATGAATAAATTATTGTGTTAATTATGTTGGAGGATTTGCAAAAATGCCCTCATTCAAGCCTTTTTTGCAAAAATGTCATAATCATGTATTTTTTTGCAAAAATGCTCTAACATTATACCCAACATTATAAGTGGTATACCCTCACATTTTATGAAAAATTTGCAAAAATATATTCAATTAGGCTATTTTGCATAATTGATTTTTCGAAAATTTCTTCATTCAAACATTTTTTGCAAAAATATCATAACAATAGACCCAATAGTATAATTGGTAAACCCTACAAAAATGGCACATTTACAAAAAAATATGTTTGAATTAGAGTATTTTAGATAATTCTTAATTATGTTCATAATTTTTTTTTGTTTTACAACATAAAAATAAGGTGTAATAAATTTTGTTACACGCGGTAATTTTTATTCACCTAGTTTAATTGTCACGTACCTCCGAATAATGGAAAATAATTTGTCCCCAATATTTTTTAATTTTAAATTCTTAATAAAATATTTCCTACAAAAATAAGTGGTGCATATTGATTAACCAATTAGTGGCTTCCCTTGGAAGAAAATATTATAGTCAAATTAAAGTTCATGACTCACATCTTCAATATTATTAAATCATTTTTTCCTTTCTATAAGTACTAATTAAATTATTCAATATATATATGTATATATATATATATCATATATATGTGTTTTATTCAATCTATTTTTGTTTATAATGAGGTTATTTGATCTTACCAAGGCTCAAATGAAACTAACTAATTCTTATAATATAAACATTTGTGACTAAATAAACAGCCTCGTGTCATATGAATTCCACGAACACTTGGCGAATTAAGATTAAAACAAAGAAAAATAAATAAACAAAGTGATATCATTTTCGATTTAATGATTATTATTTCTTTATATGACCAAAACGGTCAGGGTCTTTGGAATTGGTAAATAACTTATCTAGTAATCATAATGTTCTTATCCTAATTTAGAGGATTTTTTTTTATCAGACTGTATAAGTTAAATTAATTATTTTTTTAATCCGTAATAATCTTGTATTTCTCCAGCACATATATATATAACACTTCATGTTGATGTCTAAGTTCAAATTAATACTCCATTTTTTAAAAAAATTTTAAAAGCATTATGTTATAGAAAATATTTATAATAAATTATGTCAATTTTTTTAACTAAAAAATATATGCACACTTATAATTATTGGAAAAACAGTAAGACTAAATATATGCATACTTTCCATTTTTTATAAATCGCAATGATTTTAGATTTTATAGTTCATATATTTTTTTCGGATAAAAAAATCAAAATATATAAACATCTATAATAAATTATGTCAATATTTTTTAACTAAAAAATTAAACTGTGTTTCCGTTGGACACGTGTCCACAAAAATTACTAAACTACTCTTGTTGTTGGTGATACTTCCAATTTATTTAACAATAAATTAAAATTCATTTTTGTTTTTAGACAGCATTGCGTCCTCTTATTTTGTCTCAACCGATTATAAAATCAATTTGGAATATTTTTGGATTACTAGGTTATAACCGTTTTGTTTAAAGGTCAGATAATATGAAAATTGTGAACAAAACTAAAATTAGTTAAAGAGATCAAGGTTCTATTATTTCAAATAGAAAATTAGAAGAAAAAAAAACATATTATTTAACTTTTAATCCAAGAATCCTTTGTTTCTCTAATTCTCTTGTAGATGATGATGCTATATTTTTCTAGGACAGAAAAACAAAAATTTATAGTTTATATAAAATAAAATAAAAATAAGAGGAGAATTTGGGAAATGAACTGAGTTAAGAAATAAAAATAAAAAATAAATGAATTTAATTGTCTAATAAGTATCTGTCCACTTGAATTGATTGTTCCTTTTTTCAGACAAAAAAAAACAGTTAAAACCGATGATGGTGGGGTCCAGTAACGACAAAATCTAATACCGTGATATGATTGGGACACGTGCAAGCATCACATCTCACCTCTTACTGACCAACTTTTTTGACATTTTTGTTCTTCTACGGCTTCAAAAGATCCAAAAGCCAAGAAAAAAAAAATCATTGGATCTTTCAACAAATTCTAACGTAAAATACAAATAAAAAATGAAGTTAATATATAAAAAATGCGGCAAGGAAAGACAAGGAGACTTTTCCTCCTTTTATTTATTTAAATCCCAATTTTATATAATATAAATACACAACTAGATTTAATCTCATTTTATATATAATACACCTTAAAATCACATAGAAATTACAATACATTAGATTGAAATCTAAACTTTTATGTATAGTTTTCCTAGTCTAAACAAAATTAAACTGCATCAATTAAATAACTTATTTAGATAATGCAATCTCTTTTGTTTTAAATTAACTATTAATCTCTCTCTCTCTCTATATATGGTTCTTCTAATATTCTTTTTCCTTTCTTCTTTTTTGTTTCTTTTTTAATTTTTTTAGTCTTTTTTGTTCTTTTGATATATTTTTCTTTTTCTCAATATATTTTTCTCTGTTTTTGTTTTTTTTTTCTTTCTTTTTCCTCTTTTTTAAATACACTAATCACACAACTAGTGAGGAAGAATGAGTTAAGGAAGCAGAGTGGTCGAAGCAATGATGAATAGGAGCAAGAAGATGGCAATGATGATGGTCTTGATCCTGAGATAGATCCACTTTGGACTTTTGTGACTCTTCTTCTCTATCTTACTCTTGTTCGTTGTTGGAGCTTTCTGCACACAAAACTCTTCAGCCATTTTACATTCCAACTCCTACAAGTAAGTACATCACACCACAAATAAGTTACTTATCAATGTAATCAGCATATAATGTCTAAATTATGTTTTCAGTGAAGAAAGTAACACCTTTTCTTTGCTTTGCAACACCATCTTCACCTCTTCTGTCTCCATGGAATTCAATGGTGGAATTGGAGCTGAGATGAGTTCATTAGGGTTACCAACACTGTCCTCAGAGCTTGAAGTATCTCCAAATAGCTATTATCCAAAAAGGAAAGTAAAAGACAAGTGAGCTGAAGCCTAAAGAGCAAGGGAAGTTCTGATATATATATATATGTGTGTGTGTGTGTAAGCTTGCGTACCGTTGATTCATTGTCACTATCACTGCTATAATCATCAAAGACTCTTGTCACAGGATCTTTAGGTCGGTGTTCATTGCAATCCGCTCGCATAGATGAGCATGAATTAGGCTCTCCGTTGTTAAACAGATAGTCAAAAATTTCTTTAAGATCTTTGTCCGGAAGCATCGGAATCTCATTGTTATTTGAAGTGAACTGAACTTGATCCTGAGTGTTAAAGTTTCCAGTGAAGTGTTGCTGCATCTGATTTGTTGGATTGTACTCAGATAAATGGCCGGAAGGTACACAGTTTCCTTGAACTAACTGACCCATCTACACAAATAGAAATTATAAGACAAAAGACAATGAGATTTCTATGCAAACTACAAGTTTAGTTAATTTAAGAGACAAGAACATAACTTCATTGATTTACACACCATGATGCTACCAAAAGCTTACTTTGACTTAGATTTTTAACTAAACTTGGTAGTTTACAACTACTAGGAAGAAAACCAGCCAATACATACATACCAAGATAAACCAGTGAAATAGAACATAACAACCAAACTATCTACAAGTAATCAACAAAACAGAGATCTACAACACCAAATCTAAAAGCAATACCTGATCTGTTGGGGCATACTCAAATGAAGTGTTGGTAGATCCCCAGTTTCCTGGAAATAATTGATCCAACTGAAAAGTAAACAATTGAAAAAAAACATCAAATCAAGTGAACACAAGACTCTTTTTGTGTGCATACTCAAGTTAAAAGAGCAAACAAAACAAACAAGTTTGGGAATTGACTTACCACAGAACCAGCACCGTTAGTCAGATGGTGCATAAAAGCAGGACAAGGCTCTGTTGCATTATTAGATATAAAGCTTGTGTTATCACCCTTGTATTCCACTCTACATATAACATGTGTCCTCTGTACAAAAATTTCAGAACATAAACCATATAAGTTCATCAATATACCAACACCAAGATTTTCATAGTTGAAAACTAATTACTGGTAATTTCTTAGCTCACTGATTTCTATAGAACAGCTATTCCCAGCAAAAACAAGTAATCTTAGAAATAAACCAGCTCAAACCAACCAAAAGAGCCATAGTTTCAGTAAAATCTATCCAGAATCAAGAAACCAACACAAGCGAAGAAGAACCAGTGAAAAAGGAAACATAACAATCAAATTATCTGGTAAAAATTCAACGAAAACGTAGACAAGAGCAAGAATCGATACCAGATCTGATTCCACCATGGTGTTGTGATACTCGTGCATCACCCAATCGGCTTTACCAACATTGGGGGTTTTACCTTTATGAAACCTCAAAACCCTTTTATAACCAATCGGACCTCGATTTCCACTCCAACGACCCCAACGATCAAATATCGGCAGAGGATCTCCAGTAATTTTCCAGAACCCAGAATTTGTTGTCCGCTTTTGTCGATCTCCGTTCGCGTAATTGTTTTCAACCGGAACGAAGAAATACCAAACGGAATCTCTCGATTGAAACTTCGATTTCACTGTTTATAGAGAGATGAAGCCAAAATCAAAAACCCTAAGCACAAAATTAAACCGAAGATTTCTACTATCACTAGAAAAATCGAAATCGGGACTTACATCGTAACTCCCATGGATCAGATTTGTATATGTTGATTTCGTTAATGAATTCATTAGCGAGCAACTCCTTCTTCATAAGTTTGTAGTAGAGATGACAACCCACCGTCTCATCTTCCGTTGGGCACAATCTAAACCCCACCCAATCCTCCATTTTCACTCAACGAATGGAACAACAAACAAAATCGTTTATCAATTGATTATTGCAAAAAAGAAAAACTGAATTAAATTGCTTCGTGTAGGAGTCTTGCCGCCGGTCACTCTCTCTCTCTCTCTGGTTTTTTTGGATTAAAATACGAGGGAGAGGAGAAGAGATTAAAGCTGCTTTATATAGCCGAGATTCCGGTTAATGATGTGCCCAGATTCCGGTTCGGTTTGGTTGTAAATCTAATTTGGTTTGGTATGGTTTTGATTTTGATGACATTATCGGTTCAATCAAGTTAAAAAAAAAAAAACAGAATCAATATTTCATGTTTGGTTTTGATTGAGAGAATCGGTTTAGGTGAACCTGTACGAACCTAGGTGGTTACTCCAATTGGATATATTAGAAAAAATTAGAAAATTAATTTTAAATAAGACTTATTGTGGAAGTGGTCGGTCAAATGTGGGTCCATTAAAGGCTGTCTCCCGTTAACATTTTTGCATTTAATCATATAACCCCTAAGTTTTATTCCAAACTTCATTTTATTTTATTTTATTTTACTTTTATTTATTTTTGTAAATCTGATTTACTAGATTTATTAGCTTAAGATTTACTAGATTTAGTTATAACAATTTACTGGATTTAGATTTATATTTTATAGTATGAATTGGAATATATAGCTATTGAATTTGTTCCATTAATATTAATTATAACATACTTATTACTTCCTCGTGCATCATTTCAATATCGTATGAAAAAATAATTATATGAAAATGATTTATTACTTATAAAAAGGTTAGATTAAACCTTTACCTTTTGAATCATTTGCTTTCTTAGTTCTTTTTTTTTTCCCAGCTTTTTTAGTTCTTTAGAAGTTTCAACATGTTTTTTAGAATTATTATTTTGGGAAAGTAGTAGTTATAAAAGATAAAGGACTTTCATGGTATAATGATAAATTAAGTATTAAATTCTAATTATTTTTATTAACGTCTAATCTTCTAATTTGCCACAACAATAAAAGCATATAACAAATTAACAATGTTGAAAATACTTGTTTTGTATTGTCATAAAATATTTTTTTTTCTGTATCGATGTAATTAATACGAAAATCAAAATAAACCGAAATATTTTTGAATCACTAGATCAACTGATTAGGTTATTATTTACTGTAGAAATTAATAAATATTGGGTTTTATTTATATGCATAAAATAATTTGCAGTGATGTAAAACATAATATTATTTTGCAAGTGTATTTTAATTTCTAAAATTAGATGAAAACAAAGAAAAAATATCTGAAAAAAATCCACCTAGAGGTTCACTCTTTTGACCGTAGATTTTTTAGCTTTAGCCTTAATCTAAGAAATAAATATAATTTAATCACAATAATAAATTGCTATGACCAATCCAATTCGATCTTATCCAGCCTTGGTTTCATTATGATTTTGACTAATTTTAGTTTTACTTTGATTTTTAAATTAATTAAATTTTTCATTTAGTTTTATGCGGTTAGGTTTTTGTTTGAAAAATAATTAAGCCCTACTTAATAATTAATTTTAAGAATAAAATAAAGCCAATAATTATTATTTCTTTGTTTTGTTAAAGTTAAAAACTAAATAAATCAGCGATATCTAGTGGTTCTTGATATTTTTGTACGTACCTAACACCAAATCCATTCATGTATCTAGACAAATGATGGTTAATGGTATAGCAAATAAAAAAACAAAAGAAATATTCTATAAAAAAAACTACTCCCTCCACTTTTTTTAAATCTCATTTTAAACATTTTTTTTTCAAATTTAGTATTATTTTAGGTTTTTAGTTAATTTATATACGTAAATATCAGTTATAGTATTGATCATTAAATGTTTAAAAAAATTATTATAATAGATTTGATAAATACTTTTAATTAGTACGATTATTTTAGATAAATCAAAAAATTTCTTAAACTGTGTGAAAATTTATAAAACGATATTAGAAAAACAGAGGAAATAATAAAATTTTATTTAAAAAAAAAATCTGAACTTTATATTTTTGATTAATCATCCTCAAAAATTTCGTTTGGAAAAAATATTAAAAAAAACATAATTATATCATATGAATCGAAGTATGAGTGGGTTCTTTCTTTCTTTTGTAATATTTCATAATGAAAAAGTTGTAATACAAGTTTTCAACAACTTTTCTTACAAGTTAAGGGATTTCTTTAAATTTGAACTAATTTATTTTTGTGCCTCCAAATTAATGGAAAATACATTTGTGCCCAACATTTTTTAGGTTTTTCATTTTTTATTATTATTATTTTTAATTATTAATAAAAGGTGTCTACGAGAACAAGTGGTGAATGATGGACCAATGTAGGGACTTCCCTTGCAACAAAAGGTTATAGTCAATTAGTCAAAATTAAGCTCATGAATCATGACCCACATTTTCATTAATATTAACAACTTTTTTTTTTCTATGACCATTGAATTAAGTATTTTTATAAAAATATTCGATCTTATCGAGACACAAGTGAAACTAATTAGTTCTTTAAAATTTTAAATCAAAGGTCCACTTAATACCTTAATAAAGTCCTATTTATTTAAGCTATAATTTTATGGTTAGATATATAAACATTCAAAAAAAAAAAAAAAAAAGATATATAAACATTCAAGGTAGTGAGAAGAAAAGTTATACTAGAATTAATTAGTAATTATGCTGATTTAGAATGTTTTATTTTAGTGATTTACAAAACTTTATAGATGTGTAATAATAATTATACATCTTTTGAATTATGATTATGCTTTAAAGAGAATTAGGAATTATGATTGAATTAAATTAAACAATTTAAATCTTACATTTCAACTGTTTCTCGAAATTAGGTCACCTTAAGTTATACGAAGTCAAAAATAGGCTGACCATTCTTTTTTCTTGGTCAAAAAATCAAACAAAATTCCATTTAATTAAATTGAAATTAAATAATTTTATTTTTTGTGGATGAAACATATTAGAGAATACGTGACCATTTATTTAGTCATTTTTAATTAAGTTTATTATCATGCTTACAATGTTAAAAAAGGGTACTAAGAAAAAAATATATTCACTTTCTAATCCTTTAAATAAGTAGATTAATTTATGATTCTTTTAATTTAATTTTCTGGTCATCACCTCTTTTTATTTTTACCTTTTTTATAAATCAATTTGAAATATTTTGGGTAATTCACAAGTTCGAAGTGTTTAAAGTTCATATTAAGTAGTATACCAAAATTATTTATTTTATTTTAGGTGGTGAAAAACAAATCAATTTGTTTCCTTTAATCTGTAATTATGGGTTGTTAATAAAGTATTTATTCTCTTAAAAAAAACTGTTTACTACCGTTTTTAAATTAATAAGCATTAAAGAGTTAAAAAAAAAATTAATAAGCATTAGTTGTTTATTAAAAAAAAAATAATTAGTTGAAAACATTAAATAAGAGTAGTTATGTTTATTCGTATTAAATGCGGCTGATTGTCTGCTCCGCAGCATATGGGTTAACGGTAAGGCCCAGTAACGACTAACGACCAAATCTAAAAACGTGAGCTAATTGGGTCACGTGGAGGACACCTCACATCTTTAGCGCCGCTTATCTTAGACTTTACTTTTGTACGGCTTCCGACAACAATCCAAAAATCGATCTTTTACTAATTACTTAAAATTTTTAAAATAAATAAATAAATGGTTGGGTGCAAACATAAAAGAGGAAAGCGCGTTTTCCTATTTTATATATCAAATTTCAAACCACTTATTTTTTTGTTTTCATAAAACTAAATAAGATTGTTTTATAAGTAAATCTTACAATTTCCAGAACAACATTTAAATCGAATTGCTAAAATATATAGAATTCATAAAAATATTGTTAGGTTTCATTATACTTTAAGAGTGTTGATTGAATTCATATAAGATTATGTGCAATGAATTTATTGAATTAGTTTGTTAACGGTTTAATTTATGCAATGCAAGTGTTGAATATATGTGTTGAATAAATGTTACATGACATATGTTATTAGTTTTTATTTTTATTTTGTGCTATTTTTTATAATTATGACACTTGTCCAATTATGATTGGTTATTGAAACTGTATAGATTTTTTGTACCTCATTTTATGTATTAACGATAATTTATCTTATGCAAATAAGTTTAAAAAAAAAACATTTACACAAGATTCATAATATTTTAAACTTTATAAAATAAGACTTGGTTAATTTCATTTGGACATATAAAAAATATTAAATAAAATTGTGGAATATAATGTTGAATTTTATTAAAAAAAACTATTGTAAGATTAAAAAATTGGAAGGGTATTAAATTAATAGGTAGAGAAGAGAGAAAATGAGGTAAAAAAAATAATATGATATTGAACAAAAATTAGAGGGCTAGAAAAAATTTGCAATTTACACACCAATTATAATTTATAAATATATAACAAAACATATAGAAGAAGAAGATACGTGTCTGAATCTGCATCATTTGAGAGTAGTTGAACAGTTTGGTAGGGCGCACTCACGAGCAAATCTAATAACGTTACTTGGTTGGGACACGTGGAACGATGCTCTTATTTTTCCAAAGTTTCAAAAGCCAAGAAAAAAAGATGTCATCTTTAAATCTTTCACTATGTAAAATTAAAAATTGAAGTAAGAAAAAAAAAACTAAATTGGAAGTTTTTAAAGCTCAAGAATTTATATAAGCCTTCAAGAATTTCTTGTATTTTGGATGAATTTTAATGAATTTGTTATATGAGTATAAATATAGAACCTATACATAGGCCATAGCTAAGTAATACATATTGGAATCACAAAGAAAATAGAATACAGTAGATTAAAATCAAAACTCTTCTATATAATTTATACTCTCTCTAGTCTATAATTAGTGACCAGTACTTAACTAATTGTAGAATGGTCCAACCAATGACAGAAGAGCAATAAGACAGCAACAGCCCAAATCTCTTTGTTCTTGAGATAGATCCACTTTGGAGTCCTGTGAGTCTTCTTCTCTATGTTCGTTGCCGGAGTTTTCTTGAGACAAGAATCTTTAGCCATTTTACACTCCAACTCGCTTATCACCTACAAGTAAGTAGATCACAATTCACAACCAAACAAGTTATTCATAAATCTAATGAGCAGATGATGTCCAAATTATGTTTGTGAGTGAAGGAAGAAAGAAAGTAACACCTTTTCTTTGCCCTGCAGCTCCATCTTCACCTCTGCTGTCTCCATAGAATTCAATGGTGGAATTGGAGCAGAGCAGAGTTCATTTGGGTTACCAACACTGTCCCCAGAGCTTGACGTATCTCCAAAAAGCTGTTATCAAATAAAGGAGAAGATAGATGAGCTTATGGCTAAAAGAGCATTGGAAGTTATGATATGATACATTGATATGTATGTGTAAATTGCTTACTGTTGAGTCATTGTCACTCTCACTGCTATAGTCATCGAAGACTCTTGTAACAGGATCTTTAGGTCTGTATTCATTGGAATTCTCATGATATGTGTATGAATTTCTCTGCATTTCAACTAAGGAAAAGTCGGCCATGTTTCCAATATCATAGTCCCAAAGCTCCAGCCTTTGATTCTCATTTGAAGCGAAGTAAGAAGTTTGTTCTTGCGTGTTGAAGTTGCCAGTAAAGTTTTGGATCTGATTTGCTGGATCATACTCAGTTATATGGTTGGAAGATCCCCAGTTTGTTTGATCCATCTAAAAAGAAGAAACAATTCTGTAAGATTTAAGAGATAAACACATAACTTACCAAGGTTTCATTATAGAGTTCTATCAAAAGCTTATTCAGATTCCTAGAAAAAGTCATCTTAAATATGAACCAGCAGAAACCAATCAAAACACAAGCTAAGAGAATCAACCAGTACATATCAAGTTAAACCAGTAAAATCGAACAAAACTCTCAAATTATCTACAAGTAATCAACAAAACGCAAATAACACGTACAATCAAGAAGCAATACCTGATTTACTGAGTCATACTCAGATAAATTGTTGACGGATCCACCTTGTCCTTGAAGTTGCTGATTCCCCTGAAAGATAAAGAGTTTAAGAACACATCAAATGAAGTTCACACAAGTTTCTTTTCATCTGAGTCCTCAAGTTAAAGGAGTAATACTCACCACACTACTGGTCAGACGGTGGACAAAATCAGGACTAAGCTCTGTTGCACTATCAAATATCATGGTTTTGTCCATACCACTATATCTTACTCTGCACATGACATGAGTTCTCTGCAGGAAAGTTTCAGAGATAAAACACATAATTAAGTCCATCATTGTAAACACCAAGATCTTCATTTCTGAGTTCTATCGAAAGCTAAATCAGACTTAGATTTTGCTTCTCAACTTAGCAATACTACTTTACAACTAAACAGTGATAAACTGTTAGCTACAACAACTATTCCGAAACCTACAACATATATACTAAAATCAAGGCACAAATTCATCAAAAGTAGTGAATGAAACGCACCAGATTTTGTGGCAACATAGTGTTGTGATACTCGTCAATAAACCACTCCCCTTTGCCTTCATTGGGAGTTCTACCGTAATGAAACCTCAAGTGCCTTTTAACACCAATCGCAGAACTCCAATCTCCCCACCGATCATTGATTTGCACAGGTTTTCCGGTAATCTTCCAGAACCCAGAACTCGTGGTCCTGTTCTGTCGATCTCCATCGTTTTCTACGAAGAAATACCATACAGGATCTCTCGATTTGATCTTTGATTGAACTGTCATAAAGAGTCCGAACCCAAATTCAATACCAAAACCAAGAAAAAATCATAAACACAACATTAAACCCTAAGATTTCCACCATTACTAGCAAATGAAATTCAAAAAAGGAAAAAAGTACCCAATCGTAACTTACATCGGAGCTCCCATGGATCGAAGTTGTATATGCCGATCTCGTTGATGAAATCGTTAACAGGCAGCATGATCCCCATTAGTTTGCAGTGGAGATTACGACGGATCATCTCATCTTCCGTTGGACAAAATCTAATCCCCGGCCAATCATCCATTTTCACTGAGAAATAGAACAAAAATTGAAAAAAAGAAGAAGGTAGTATTCTCCGATAAGAAGTCTCGCCGCCGGTCTCTCTCTCGTGTTTGGGATAAAGTATTTGGAGGGAGATGAGAAGAGAAGAGAAGAGAGTGAAAGTCAGCTTTTATATAAGGCCCAAGAAAATAAAAATCATTTTAAGAGATTAAATTAAAATTAAAATTAAACTAAAATTAATGATATGTTGAGATTCCGGTTCGGTTTAGTCCTAAATCTAATTTGGTATGGTTATGGGTTTGATGATATGACCGGTTCAATCAATTTTCTGTATGTTTAATTCAAATTATATTTCATGGGCTTTAAGAAGGTGAATAGAATCAAGATTTCAATTTCATAATCGGTTTAGCTGAACCGGTACGAACCTAGCTGGTTACTTTTTATAACCGGTACGAACCTAGGTGGTTACTTAATTTGGTATATTAGAAGAAACTTGAAAATTAATTTAAAATAAGACTTATCGTGAAAGTGGTCGGTCAAATGTGGTCCCGCAAATGGCTTAGCTTCCGCTAATATTTGCATTTAGACACCTTAATTATTAATTTTAGTATCCACGATATTTTTCTAGCATGAAAAATATCATATTTGGATATCAAAATTTTAAATAATTACTTACATTATAGTATATTATATAAATTACAAAGAAAGAAATCTTAAATTTGTCGCTATTGTTATTTAATTAAACCACTATATAATCACTAATTTTTATTTATTTATTTATAAAGCATTTATAATTAACCACTAAAATGAGCAATAAATTTCAATTTTTAGAAAATTTACTAGATTTGAATTTGTATTTTATAGTATCAATTTTAAGATACTACTTATTTATTATTACTTCCTTTGTGCATTAAATTAAGTATATGAAAATGATTTTTCTTTAATTATAAAAGGGTTAGATTAAGCCTTTATATATCTTTTGAAATTATGAAACTTTCTTTTTTTGTTTATTCGAAGTTCGATGTTTTTTAGAATCGTTATTTTTGGAAAGTAAGTAGTTATACAAGATAAAGTCCCCATTGTTTGTTCAAAAAGGGAATTTCACGTTATCATTATAAGAAGAAAAAAACTATTAAATTAATTCCACTTCTTTATTATCTAGTCTTCTAATTAATTAGTGGTTATTACAACAATAAAAGCATATAACAATGTTGAAATACTTTTTTTGGGCAATTATAAAAATAAATTAATTTTAAGGAATTTACAAAATATACTAATTTTAATATATTTTTCAAATAAACACTTTTAAACATATTGATTTTCTAAATTATCCTTCAAATATTATCATTTATCTTTAAATTTAGTTATTAAACCCTAAGATTAAATCATTAAAACCCTAAATATAATCAACAAACCCTAAACTTTAATCATAAATCTGTGTTGTTGTTTTTTTGTGTTTTTTGAACTATTTAAAGAGTGATATTTTTGCCTTGTTGTTTGAATAAAAGTGTATTTTTTAAAATCTTGGAGTGTTACAAAATATATGCTAAATTAGTATACTTCGATTTTTTTATATTAGGTTTCTTTTTAAAATCAAATTAAGTCCTAACTTCAAATTATAATATTAAAAATAAAATAAAGCCAATATTATTATTAATTTCTTTCTTTTTTCAAAGTTAAAAGCAAAAATATCAGCAAAATGTAATTATATATGCCTATATATATATGTATATATAATTTATTTTCAAAGCCATATAGTTTTGGTGAAAAGGTATCATTTTATATTCAACTTGAACTTTTATAAGGATTAATCACATGTACAGTAATGCTGTATTTATATAATTAAAAACTTTTAAGTTGTAATAGTAATTAATAATAATAATAATTACATCTTTAGCGTTTCTTAATACTTTTGTACCTAACTCAAAAACCATTCATGTATCTGGACAAATGATGGTTCATGATATAGCAACATCACATACAAAAAAAACAAAAGAAATATTATACAAAACCCCAAGAAATCTAATAAAATTAACAAAAACATCTAAAATCGAGATTCTTGATTAATTATCAACACAACTATCGTTTGAAAAAAATATATAATAAAAATATAATTTCTTATATAATTCTACATAATTATTTTGCGATAAGTATTTAGATGTTGAATTTAATAATTTAATTAAATTATTAAATTCGAAGTATAATGATCATTATGTTCGAAGTATAATGGTCGAATTTAATAATTTAATTATTATATATAAATCGAAGTATAATGGTCATTATGTTCCATTTTTTTGTAATATTACATAATGAAAAAGTAGTAATACAAGTTGCAACAACTTTTCTTGTAAGTTAAGTGGTTTCTTTAAATTTTAACTAATATAATTTTGCACCTCGAAATTAAAGGAAAATACATTTATGCCCAAAATTTTTTAGTTTTTTCATTTTTTATTTTTAATTATTAATCAAAGGTTTTCTACGAGAACACGTTGTGAATGATGGAGCAATGGGGGGCTTCCCTTGTAACAAAAGGTTAATATAATTAGTCAAAATTAGGTTCATGACCCACATTTTCATTAATATTTACAATTTTTTTCCATGACCAATGAATTAAAAGTTTCATAAAATATTATTTTGAATTTAAAAGCCGTAAGAATATTCGATCTTAGCGAGACCAATGAAACTAATTATTTCTATAAACATTCAATCAAAGGTCCCCTTAATACCCCTATTTATCCTATTTATTTAAGGTAAAATTTTATATTTAAATAAAAACATTCACGCTAATAAAAAAAAGTTATTTTATAATTAATAATTATGCTGGTTTAGAATTTTTCTTACTGATTTATATATAAATCTATAGATGTGTAATAATAATTATACATTTTATGATTATGCTTTAAAAAGAGAGGATTTGAGGTAGTAATTAATAGTTGACTAAATTAGTAAAAGTTGTTTATGATTTAATTAAATTACTAATTTAAATTTTATATTTCAAATGTTTCTGGAAATTAGGATAATAACATTTTGTGGGGATTAGGTCAGAGTAGTTTTCTACCAAGTCAAAAAAGAGTCTTGACTATTTTTTGGGTCAAATAATGAAACAAAAAGCATTTAATTAATTGAGTTTTAAATAATTTTATTTTTGTGGATGAAACATATTATACGTGACCATTTAGTCATTATTCTTTATTATCATTCTTGTAATGTACTTGAAAATATTCTAAGAAAAAGGTATATACGTAATACGTTCCCATTCTTTAAATTATTTGATAATTTATAACTTTTTTAAAATGAATTTGTGGTCATCATCACTTCCCATTATTTTTACTTTTTAAACCGAGTTTAAGATCATATTAAAATAACATGAAATTCATATTATACAAGTAATAAACCTTAATTATTTTTTTTTATTATAGGTGGTGAAAAAAAAAATTATTATGGTTTTGCAATAAAAAAAAGATCTCTTAATAAATGGCTTTTTTTATAATCCTTTTAAAATAAATAACATTTAAAAGGTTTGGAGTAACGGTAGGGCCGACAAAATCTAAAAACGTGAGCTAATTGGGACACGTGGAGGACACTTCACATCTTTAAGCGCCGCTCTCTTGGACCTTCCTTTTTTCCGACAAAAATACAAAAATGAAGAAGTGTCTTTCACTAATTATTTATTATAAACATTAAATAAGTGGTTACGTGCAAATATAATGGAGAAAAATGCCTTTTCTCATCTTATATATATATCAAATCTCAAAAGCACTTTATATACATAAAGCAAATAAGCGTATTTTATAAGTAAATCTTTAAATTTATCCAAAACTACATTTAAATGATATGTTTACTCATCACACTTCAAAATAATTACTTTTATAATTAAGTAATTACAATTAGTCCATATATATATCATATTTGCATATAGGAAATTACATTAATAAATTGTAGATGTTTACGAATTATAAATCCATAAATTTAAATAAAAATAAGAATCCATATATAACATCAAGATCGCTTCTAGAACGCAATTCCTTTTGACAAAAATACATAAATTTAATAATAAATTAATTACAATTTATCTAGTGATATAGAGTAAATTTCGATTTTGTCTAAATTTAAAAATTTGATTATCCAAAAATAAAATCCATACATATTCTTGCATAATAAATTACATAGGGAACTGCTTATAAAATAATTATAATTTGAAATAAGAAATAATCATTATAATACATGTATAGCATCAAGATTGATTCTTGAAATGTAATTTTTGTATAAAAAAAAGACAAGAAAAAAAATTTAATATAAAGTATGATGTAAATATTATTTGATGAGGAAGAGGCCAACGAAAGTAACAATGAGTGTAGAAGGTAAACCAAATTTGAGATGTTTAATGAAAGTAAGAGTGTAGCCATGATGTGTTGCTCTACGAGCTTGTTCACAAACGATTAGATTCGCCGCCGACCCAAGCAATGTCAAGTTTCCGGCGACCGTACTAACCCAAGCAAGTAACAGCCACGCCTTCTTCTCCTCCACCGGTGAAATTGCCGCCGCTGATGCCGCAACTCTTGCTCCTAGTAAAAGTACTGTTACAACAATAACACATATAAATAGTTTTTAGGAGATTTATTTGTGAAAATTTGAGTTTATGTTTCAAGATTTTTTTACAGAAAATACATCGAATTGAATGATATTTTACGAAATAATCTTGAAACATTGAAAAGAAAAACTAGCTTTTGTAAATTATTTATGATGAATAGTATAACATTTGCCCACGTTTTGAAAATGTAATTTTGCTATTTTATTTTATTTTACTTTCGTAATATTTATCAAATTTTTCTGTTTTTGTATTTAAACATGATTTTAAACAAATAGTAGAATCGCACAGTTCGTGCGCACAATTCGTGCGCACAATTCGTGTGCGCACAGTTCGTGCGCATAAGTTCGTGCGCACGAACTTTTGCAAATTTGAAGAATTGTACTCTAGTAATTTTTCATTTCTTTAAAATGAAAAATATTTAGTAACACTTTAAAATTAAAAAAAATACTATTCATTTTCTTCAAAAAAATTTACTCATATTTTTCAAATTTAAGAAAAAAATTTCTTTCAAAAGAAAAATAAAATTAATTTGTATTCTTCACTTCAAATTTAAATAATCTTCATATTTTGAAAGATTTTTAAAATCTTTACATGTTGAAGAGAAAATTAAAGAAAAATCTAACAATATAACACAAAAATTTCACATTGTAAACATGATTCCACTCTCTATAAATTCGAAATTAAATTTTTGTTCATACAAAAACTTAACTTTGAAACGTTACCTGTTGGTACGTTGGATGCAACATTGGAGAGCACAAGAATAACAACAGCAAGAACTGCAATCCCCTTAGCTTCATCAATCTTCGAATACGGCTCCATTATATCCCAAAGAGCCGTTGGAATCCCAGTTTTATTAAACCCATCAACAGTTATAAACATTCCACAGAAGAATATCAACAACGAATACGAAACCTACAAAACAAAAAAAATCTCCAATCAAACATCACAAAAAAAAAACACTGATTTAATCTCAAGAACTTCAAATTTTGTTGCTTTTTCACCTTCTCAAGTGACGGTCTAGCATCTCGAAAATCGATAACAATAAGAGCTAAAGCTGCAGTAATTGCAGTCCAAGACATGTTTAAACCCATAAGAAGAGATATCAACATCCCTAAAGTTACTAAATAAACACTTAGTTTCCATAACAATCTTCTCCATTTTGTTCTCTTATCTTCTTCTTGAGTTCTAGACTCTGTATCGATCTGATCGCGGCTTACTTCACTCTCATTCGATGTAACAACTCTGTTTCTTAACGTTTCGGGTGACGAAATCAGATCTTCGGGTCCGAAAGAGCTAAGATGAGGCAATGTAGCAGGCGAAAAACGATGAGAATTTACATCTTCTTGATCAAGAACTTGATCAAGAACTTGAGAAACTTGATTATCTTCTTCATCTTTACTAACAGATAAAACTCGCCAATACATAGCTAAAAGAAGCAAACCATTTACAGTAATCCCAACAATCATTGCAGGGAACACACCAAGAAGAAACTCCCAAAACTTAATCTTACTTTGAACAGCAATCACTAAGTTTTGAGGATTCCCAATTGGAGTAACCGAAGAACCGATATTCGAACTTGTAGCAAGAGCAAGTAAAAATGGATGAGGAGGAAGGTTTTGTTGTCTAGCAATCTTCAAAACAAACTCAGTTAAGACAACACAAGATGTGTCATTAGTGAATAAAGCACTTGAAATAGCTGAAACTAAACAAACTCTAAGTAATAAATCTTTAGGACCTTTGCTTTTGTAAGAGAGTAATTTCCCTAAGTATTTGAACATATCTGCTCTTTCGAGATAGATACTAACGACCATTGTACCGAAAAGGAGTCCGAGGATTGGGAGATCAATGGAGGCGTAAGCTTGTTCTGGAGTTATGATTTGGAAGATGACCATGAGCATTGCACCAAAGAGAGATCCAGCTGTTCTACCTATTGGAAGAAATGGTACTGATGGGAAAACAGCTAAGATCCAGAATATAGCAAAAGCTAGTGATCCTAGGATTAGTTTGATTACTGACGCCATTGCCATTATTCTTGGAAAGCTCTGAAATTTAGGGCTTTTTTTTGTTTCAGTGCATCAAGCTTGAAGTCTCTTAATGGTTTTGCTGATGATGAAATTGATCAATTTAGGATCGAATTGGAAACCCTAATTTTGGAGTTTTGGTGAGGTTTCCTGCAATTTCTGTTGAAGATAAGAAAAAAGGGGAAGTTAAATACTTTCTGGTAATTTCGATTAAAAGAATTAACTTTCATGAAATTCGTCAAATTCCCAGCAAATTAATTGAGTTTAAAATCTCTTGAAGGTATGATGGAAATTGATCAATTCAGGGTCGAATTGGAAACCCTAGTTTAGAATTTCGGTGAGGTTTTTCGCCATTTCTGTTGAAGAAGTTAAATACTTTCTTTTAATGACGATTAAACGAAGTAATTTGATTGAAATTCATCGAATCCCCAGAAAAAAGAGTACCCAGAAACAGAAATTTTACTAAATCAGAGTCTTGAGTAACGGAATATAAGTTATAACAGTACCCAAGAGAGAAAAACCAGAGGAATTGAAAGGAGTGAAGAAGAAGAAAGGTGTTACCTTTATATATACAGTCCACGATGAAACTGAAAATAGTGATTTTTATTTTATCAAGAAACTGAAAATAGTGATTTAGATCTCTCTTTTTCCCTTTTTCTCCCAAGCTTTTTTTTAAATGATTGGACTTCACACGTCCTTGGGATTTTTTTTTTTTTATAAAAAGTCAAAATACATGTCTTTGGATTTATATAAACAAGTGGTTTTATTTTATGTTACCGACCAAAAATCATGAATAAATCTAAATTATTGTGTTAAACCATCTCTTTAATAGAGACAAATAACGTTATTTAATCATTTAAATAATAAGAATAAAACAAACATATAATTGACTTTTATTTTGTAAGAGATTGATCTTTTAATTAAGTTTTAAAACATGAAAAAAATAGCAAATAAATATTATACACAGTAACACATACAATCCTAAAATATTATCTGGAACGTATATATAAATAATAAAAAAAAGGGATCATATATCTAACAAACAAAAATCGTTAAAAAAAACTAACAAACAAAAACCGTTAAAAAAAACTAACAAACAAAAGCAGATCATATATAAATGTATATGATGGGCTTTGATGGGCTTCCTTCTTATATTTCAAAACGCTATTTATTTCGTCGTTTTGTTTGTTTAGTTATTACTTATTATAAGCTCTCTTTTAGGATTCTTCCGTTTGCTAATTGCTTCTATGATCAGATTTTAGTATACTTTTGTCAAGTTTGAATAGAATAAAAATATCATATATAAATATACTTTTATATTCATATGTCTATATATATGTTATTAATGATATTAATACTACAAAATCTCAAATAAATGTTTCAAAGCCATTTTACAAAATACCAAAAGTTGTACATATATATACACGCGTATATTTCTCTCTATCAAACTCTACATATAAAACAACACAAACATAAAGAACACAAAAATGTTCTAGCTACAAATCATTTTCACCGGAGAAAACTCGACGGTAAGGCGAGCATGATCGGAAAGATTATAATTCTCCGGCCACATTCCTTTCTCTGCTTCTTTCGGAAACAAAACTGCTTTCTTCACTTTCAATCCAATCACTTCTTCTCCTTCTTCTTCTTCTTCTTCTTCTTCTTCTTCTTCTTCTTCTTCTTCTTTACTCTCCATTACACTCTCTTTACAGCTCCCAGATTGTTCCACCATTGTTATGTTCCAAATCCTCTACAGAAAACACCATTACACATATCACTCAGTCTTTGATTATTTATTTACTTCATCAAATTTGTGAACTTTAGTATCATTTTTTACCTTAAGTTCTTCGTAGTCAAGAACATCATTTCCATCAAGATCAGCTCCAATCCATAGATCTTTCGTTTCTTGGAAGCTTAATCCATGCGGAATACCAGTTAAATTCACCTGAAAACATCCCAATTTCGTCAAAATTTGAACTCAAATCTACGAAATTTCAAAGATTATATGTTTACCTTTTGAAGTGCTTGACAAAAATCAGGAAAAGTTAATGAATCAGTATCATTATTTGCACCAAGAAATGCAAATGCATTGTCTTCAGCTATGGAAGCTTTTTGAAGTTGATACTGAAAAAAAAACCCAAAATCATTAACAACAAATTCTCTAAAAAAAGAATCGAAAATATCGACGAAAAGTTCTCACCTTTATAATACTGAAAACAGCTTCTACCCAACTTGTTCTTAACGGTTTTCTTGATTTATTTGGATTACATAACCATATGAAATCAACTCCACATATGTTTCCTCTATGATTTCTATGACTAACCCACTAAAGACAAGACAGTTTAAAAGTCAGTTAAAGTTAGTTTAAGAGATAAGAGAGTTTAGTAAGCTATGTTCTTACTCTATGAGCATCTGCTTCACTGTCTGTATACTGATGAGCAGCGTCGTAAGACGATACAAAACCTTGAGATCTCAAGAATTTGTAGACATGTCCACGTTTACTTCCATTCCAATCACTGAAAAATTGAACATAATTTCAACAAAAAGTTGCATAAATTTAACTTAAAATTTGTAACTTTAAGGTATACAATGTGAAGAATTTCAGAAGCTTAACCCGCAAAGAATAATCGGCATATGACTAAGTTTATTCTCCTTTTGATATATTTCAAGATATTCAATGATTTTGTAAACCTGTTTAAAGACACAGCAAAAGCGAAATTAAGACTGCGAAAACAAGTCTCCGAAATTATGATAAAAGTAAAGAGATTAGGGAATCAAACCTGATGTAATCTTGCAATAGATAAACTAGAATCATGAGGAAACAATAGATGAGTGTTTACTATAAGAACTTCTTGTTGAATTCCTTCAAGAACCGGATAAGGAATAACCGGTTTCACATGTAAAAGTTGCGCAACACGATCTCCAAAATCGTTAAAGAGAAGTTCACGATAATTCACAACTTTGAAGTAATCCTTATGGATTGCAGTTAAAAGACCTGTAAAGAAAGTAATTCAAACCAAAATCAATCTACAAAAACCTCGAAAAATCGGTACTCTAACCATAAAATGCAATCAAAGAAAGAACACATAAGCTATTTTGTAAGAACTTATCTTCAAGATTCTATCAAGTAAAAGACATCATAATCTACTGCTAAACCGAATAAGCCGAGAAATCTTACCATCACCACGGCCATTAGTTCTAGCTAACTGGTA
Organism: Aethionema arabicum; assembly: GCA_000411095.1. NCBI lineage: Eukaryota > Viridiplantae > Streptophyta > Magnoliopsida > Brassicales > Brassicaceae > Aethionema > Aethionema arabicum. Next base: position 195,814 of record KE151742.1, on the reverse strand, counting down.
AATAGTGTAGCCTGCAGTTCCTAATTGGTCATGGTACATCTTCACAAGTTCATCATTCCCAATCCAAACTTCCTAGTGATTCCACAAAACCAACAAAATTAACTTCTGTATTCAATCGGAAACAGAAAGAAGAAGAGTCATCAATCAATTTCTATGTTACCTGGAGACAAATGACTGAAGATCTTTCATGGAGTAACCAATCCAAAATCTTTTGGTTTCGATTTAACCAAAGCGCGGGAAAATCACTCTCTCGAATACTCTGATTCTGTAATTTGTTTATGGAATTTTAAGATTATTCTGCGTAATTTACTCACCAAAAAGTGTAAAGAACACAAACCTTTTGATCAACGCGTTTATAAATCGGAGCTAAGATATTGAAAGTTGTACATGAGACATTAGGTTCCGCCATTGAAGTCAAATTGGAGTTAAATCTCTACAAAATTACAGAAATTAAACACCATCAGATCTTGAAATTGAGAAGAAACCCTAATATAAAAAGGGGGAAAAAGAGACGAACCATAACTGAACCCGCCTTGTTTCTACCGGAGAAAGAAGAGAGTAAGCCGGAAAAGTAGATCGGAAAAGGAATTGCAGCGATGACGACGAAGAGGGAGAGTGGAGAAGAGAGAAAAGGAAGGAATCTGGACCGTATAAAACTAAGCTTACTGCTTCGATTGTGATGGATTTGGTTTTGGCTTTGGCTTTGCATTTGAGAAGATCTTTTCGAATTTTGAAGGGATGAATTGATCTTTTTGAGATTTATATTTGGATTTCAATTTTATTGTCTTTATTCATTTTATTTTTTTATGTAATTACTTGAACCGTTAAATGATATAAAAAAGATTGGGTTATTATTATTTTGGACACATATGTAGCTCTATGTTTATTCTAATGGTAAATTTTAAATGATAATTTTTTTTAACAATTAAATAAGAGAGTTTAATTATAATATGTGTGATAAAATATTTTAATTACTTTGTATTCAAATAATTTATATACAATCACTAAACTATTATTTCTTTCCTTTATAGTAATGGAGATTTGACCAAACACCACAAGCTAACATATATCATTAGAAATTTATTTAATTTTGACATGTCTATTATTCTAATTTTATCAATTATAAAATGTTTTATCAGACGTATTAGAATGTAATGTTATATATGCCTTGCTATTAGCTTTTTTTCATTAAAAAAAGAAATCATTAATAAAAAATAGAAAAAGAATAAAGATATAATAATGATTCGACAATGGAGCCGCGTCTCTTCGGACAGTGTCGGTGACCGTACCAAAGCAAACTACGCTATATTCGTCAAGTTGTTGATGTTTTTTTTTTTTTTTTGTTAAAATCGTCAAGTTGCTTCGCCACATTGTTTAATAAAATATACTTTTATTATTTTTTGTCAACGCATTATACAAATATTAATTTTTTTCTGGTTATTCTCAAATTTTGTTAATTAATAGGTAACCTTGATTTTGGACATTTTCCTTCGTATTTATCATTAGCCAATAACTTTCTCAATTTTATATCTTTGAGAAAATCAAGAAAAATATTAACCTATAACAAAAATTATCCAAAACTCAACGTCTAATAATACTATGAATAAAATGTTGAGTTTTATCTTTTAAACTCCTACAAAAATTAGTGTTATAAAAAAACTCAAGTATTTATTTTCTGTATGAATAAATATTTATACTAACAGAATAAATTGGGTTATAACAAACAAAAAAAAGGAAAGCCCATTAAAGTATGTAAAAGCCCATAGTGAGTTAAATGAATTGGGCTGCAAAGTAAAGCCCAATACACACTACAACGTAACTTTCTGAAGTGTATTTTTAATTAAATACGTAATTAATGTTTTAAGAAAGGATTAAATAAACGAATCTGTTAAATACGTTAACAACAAAACAAAAATAATATTTGAGTAGCAATCAGCTACCAAACTATTACTTCACTTAGAGATCAAGCCTTCTCACTCTTACTCTCCATTCTCAGATTTTTCCCGAGAAAATATTTAAACTTTTAACCAGAAAACTACAAACTTGAAAACCCTAATCCCCCAACTTTAAAATATAAAATTAAACTTTTTTTTCAAAATCAGAATTCAGATAGAGTTTCATTATCCATTTCTCGCCTGCAACCTAAGCATTCTAAACCAGACAGTGAAAGGGAATCAACAACCATATGATCATCATTCATCATATACAAGACACAAACACCTTATAGATCAATCTTACATATAACTTTTCAATAAACCCAGAAAAACCCAAATCATGAATTCTGATTGGGTAACGGATTTGGATCGAAAGCTAACTTTTTTCAAATGCACTAAATGGCAAATTGAAGATACACTTGATCCTATTAACTGTTCTTATCACTACTTCTGTGATAGTCTTTACGCCGGTGATTACCCTCCTATCACCGACGTTTTAGCTTTCTTCTTTCTCACGTTTACTTACTTCACGACGCTAATCGTCGTCTTAAAGAAAGTGATATCAAGAAGAAGAAGAAGAGATGATGATAATAATGATGATAATGATGATGATAATGGTGATAAAGTAAAGAGGTACTTACTTCCTTCTGGTCCAATTTCTCTTCCTTTGATCCTTTTAATCCTCGCGAAAGGTCAAAGAATCAATACTCTTTTCCCAATTTCCATCTTCGGACCTGCAATCTTGCAACTAGTTCAATTCTCAGTACTTGTATTCGAAAACAATATCGAAAAAGAAGCAAGCTTTGTGTTCTTTGAAGCCTCTACAATCTCTGGAATTCTCCATGCTAGTCTCTACTTAGATGCAGTGATTCTCCCGTACTATACAGGCTTCGATGCTCTGGTTAGTTCAACTTTCTCTGGAGTCTGCAAGTCCTGTATCTGCAGGAAAGAGCCTTTAATGGTTGGTGGGAGAATTGTGGCGTACCGGGCATGGTCGACAACAACTTTTTTGCTGGTGGGTGTGATGTGTTTGAGGATTATATGTAAGTTATGTAGAGAAGAAGCAAATAAAAAGAGGGTTTTGGTGATTAAAACTGCAACGGAGGGATTAGCTTGGATTGTATTGATAAGAGATTGTGTTTACTTATCTGTTATGTCTCCTGTTGAAGAGCCGATTATGCTCCGGGCTTGTGTCTTTGGCTTTGTTCTTGTGTTGATCTGTGTTTATGTAACCATACAAGTATGCTGTTTAGTTAGTCAGAGACAGAGTAAGAACATAAACACATGAGAAACATCAAAGCAAAATCAGAGACAAAAAATAAGTAATTGTAAATGTAAATGTAAATGTTAATGATATGCTTGATGAGCTCATAACCTATTCCTCCTCGAGATTCATTGCCGATTTCGCCGAGAACCAAACATAGACTTCATAAGATTCAGTTAATGTAAAAAGGCAATCTTTACTTCAGCTTAGTAGCTGATTTTGAACAGCTAATCATCCACAAAAGTACAGAAAAGGTAAAGCCGGGACAAGAAAATGTTGCAGACAAAATAGAAAAAGTACAAAAAAACTCTTCTCTTCTAGATGGGTGACAAGAAAAACCTGTTCTTCAGAGCTCTTTCAATGGCTTTCCAGTTGGGTTGATGTCATTTCTGATGGCTCCTTGAATCATCTTAACGACAAAATACTGCATTCGATAAAAAGATGATTTTTTTTATGGTTTATCAATTTAAAAAAGACTCAAATGGTAAGTGTTTGTACATAAAATCTTGAGGATTGTGTTTAACCTGAGCGGCGATGATAAGAGGGATGAGTTTCTTTCCTTTGTCGTCAGAGTGAGAGCCATCTACCATCTTCTTGTCAACAAAAATAGCTTTACTTTGATTCGTTGCTACACTCGTTATCGCCTTCACCAAATTCGGGATCCACGCTTCACCACTTGGAAGAGCCTGAACCGAGTGAGACAATTTAAGCAAACTTCTCGTTGTCGTTAAGTTAGAGACTTAAGAAACAAACCTTTTCTTCCTTTTCGTTTTTGCTGCATCTCCCACTGTTCTCAGCACAGACTACAAGGATTTCAGAATCCTGCAAGCCAGTGAAATAGAGATATAATTATTAGTCTGAAATCCTCCACAGAAAAAACTGTTTGAAGACTGGAAACTATACCTCAGACTCTTGTTTTCGTAGCTTAGCACCTGCGCGTATAGTGTTGAGGAGAGAATCTGATCTCTTGGAGCAAAACGTTTCATAGGGAATTTCATCAGGAGGGGAAAATTGGGCATGAGTGAGAACGAGCAAACTTTTGCTCCATATCTCTTTTCCAAAGGTTTGGGTGATTGCTCCAACAACTTGCTTATCAAGCTCATCAACTCTATAAACATCCAAACGATCAACATAGAGCAACGCATCTATGGTTCTGTTCACAAGAAACCTGTGCAAAATCCAAGAAGTAAGCACCAAAACAAAAGGGATGCCACAAACATCAAAATGAAATTTGACAAAGAGATATTCAAGAAAGGGCTAACACACCCTTTGATAAGCTCGAGGGCTTGGTGATTAACAAATCCAGCTTCTACAAGTCCAGGGGTATCGATAATGTTTATAGTGAATCCTCCCATTGTTCTTGAAACCATTACTGGTCTCAACCCCTCAGCCTGTAAAATCAAAAACCCATCAAAATGTTTACATGATTATACTCAATTCCAGGAATTAAATTGAAGTAAAGCTTAAGATTTACTTATTCGTACCTGGAAAGGACTTACGCGGACGACTGGTTCGCCGATAAGAGAATTAACGGTCGATGATTTCCCTACACCGCCTTTCCCCAAAACAAGAACTGTCATAGTGTTCATATCCTACAATTACAAAAACATATTATCCTTATCACAACCTAAAACCCAACTAGATTTCGATGAAACAGGAAAAAAGAGCAAACCTTTTGCTTCAGTTTTCCGAAGAATTCGACCAGCTTTTCCTGGGTAGCCGCGGGAAACTGCTGAAACCCAACCCATTCACGAACAATGGACCCCATCTCTTCCAAAACCCTTCTCCAAAATAAAAACAATAAATAAATTTATAAGCTTTTGCTGATAACCCTTTGAGATGACAATGACAAAGAAAGAACCTTTGGAAGACTAGAAGAAGCGTACCGTTGCGTGTGAGCTTTGTGGCTAAGCTCTCCGAGTAGTTGAGACTTGAGAAATCGTCATGTGACCTTATCGGAACTCTATTTCAAAGGTTTTATTCAATAATTATTGCAGTCTAGTCCTCTATTCTTTTAATATTTCCTTATTAGTGCCCTAGACTTTTAATTGGACAAATTTTACCCCAAATGAAAGCCATTTACCATCTATGACCTACCATTTACCACTTAGCATTACAGTTCATATTTTTACGAATCTCCGAGTAACAAATTCACTGAACCTTTCTTCGCTTGTACACTGACGAACACAAATGATCAACATCTGTTTCTCGGAGATGATTATCTTCACTTAAAACACGTAGTGGTTTTCGCAGGAGATTAGCATCTGTTTGGAAGTTCTTGCGAGCTGAAGCCCTATTTGTCTCTATTGTACAAGATTCGGTGTTAAGAATCCCAGGCTTCACACTAAGAGGAGATTTCAGATGGTAATGAACTTTCTCTGTCCTGGAGTGATTTGAAGCACCAAAGCCTGTGCAAATACTGTCTGTTGGGTCATAAAACGGTTCTGTCTCCACGGTCAACTTGTTGATTGAGCTTTTTGTAGTTTCCAACCAGGTTAAAGAAGTGTCTTGGTGATTCAACAAGCATTCAGGAAGTTCTGTGATTGAACAGATAGTTCCATGGGGTTTCCGAAATCTAGTACCTGAGTATGAGGACGCTGGGAACAGAGTCGTGGAACCCGTTGCACAGATTGGCAAGAGATTGTGTCCTGGAGCTCCATAAGTTTCCCTGAGGGAGGCGTAAGGAGATTTAGGAGATACTTTGAGAAGACCCTTTGGCACATTCTGGTGATGATGATCAAAGGAAACTGGACTTGAACCCTGGTACTGCTGGAATATCCCTTTCTTGAAGGCCTTTACTTTGAAAGTGTCTTTAGTGCCGCCACCGTGAGGGAAGCTAAGATTTTTCGATCTTTTTCTTTCCACAGGTTTCGCTACATAGGGCGTCGTTGGACGACAAGTAGCACCATCCATTTCCTCAGATGGAACTATATTAAGGTCCAACATCTTGAGATTCCCATTTTGTTTACGTTGTGACCAAAGGAGGAGCCTTGAGTTTTTGTCCAACTCATTTCCATATTTATCCCACAACCTTACCATCTCGATGAAAGTATTGATCATTTTTTCGTGATAAAACCTTAAAGTGTAATAATACCTTTTCCTCTTGACAGACACAAGGCATTCTTTAAAGCAAGCTGCCTTTGGAGTACACAATCCTCCTCTCAATTTCTTGAAGAATGTATCCATTGGATTCCCAAAATATAAACGGGCACCACCAAAAAGTTCTTGTATTGTAGAATCAAATGTCTGTTGATCCATATCTGGCAGAAAATGTGAAAGGAAGTGTCGGTCTTCATCTGTTAGAAATGAGTTCCATGTCTCGACAGACATAATTTTTGTTAAACTCGGTAGATCATAGAGATCATACGGTATGCTACAGAGTTGACCGTCTACCATAGCTAGTTCACAATTTGCATCCGCAATGTCATAATCATCAGAGTCATATTCCGAGTCTGCCCCAATTGTTTGATTCTTATTCATCTCTTCATCCATAGAATTGAAGTGATAGATGGTCTCACTTCAGTGACTACTTACCTTTACAACACCAGTACGTTAGATCTTTCACAACAAGCTCTGCTGCAAGGACCACATATAAGATACCTGCAGAAAAAGTTAAGCCTCATCAGCAGTTTGCTTACTAATTAGACCGTTCATAAGATCAAACTCCAATGGTGAGCACAAATTGCGGTGTAACAGTTTCTTTGAATGGCATGTTAACCGAAACCTGCTTGATACTTCAGGTTGCAGGAATTGACAGAAACCTTACGAATTGAATTGATTTACACGCATCTCGAAAAACGAGAGACCAAATAGCAGCCTAACACTCAGCGATCAAATAAATTGCATTATGAACATTATTCAGACCCTAAAATTCAAGGATTTCAGCACTAAATACTAAAAGTTCTAATGGCTCCGGTTAACTTCCGAGAGAAATCACCAGTTCCCGAAAACTCGTGAATCCAAAGATTGATCAGATGCATGCTAAAAACGATGAACCAAATCTACTGATAGCTTCAACAGCTACAGATCTCTAGTTACGCAAAAATTCAAATCTGACAACCGAAATGTACAATCCATTGCACAAAATCCGAAAGTATTACAGGAAATCAACAAAAATTGAACCGATCACCATATATTAAGAGCTTCTACGATTCCAAATAACTGCTGGAACAAATCACAAATAAATAACCTCACGATACAAAGAGAAATCGATCCGAAACGCGAAAACGAACTTACCGGCTCTAAAGACAATGGAAACAAGCCCTAAACAGTGAAGAAATAATCTCCGTTTGGCTGTAGATACAAACTTCGTCGCCTTCACTGTTTATTTCTCTCTGGAAGCTTCTCTGTCTCTCTCTAGAGATTACTTCTAGCGTTTGATGGCTTCCATTTTTGAAACGCCACAAAGCACAGAGACTAATAACTGTTAGTGTTATTTGCTTTTTCGTAATTACACCGGCTTTAATTAGCCCCTTAATTACTTCCTAATCACTTTTTTTATTGTATTAATTAAATCAATCATTAAGCAACTTCTGTAAAAATCAACGGCCTAGATCTTGATTAATGGAACAAATCAACGGTCATAATTCTCCTTCCAATCAAAGTCCCTATCATTGGCCAAAAGATAATCTTTTTCTCTCTCTTTCAAATCTTCCATTAGATTTACAATTTCCAACATTCTCGGCCAAAATCTTTGTTTGATTCTGGAGATAATTGAGGAGCGAAAGAGGCAGGGAAAGAAGGAAGGAAATTCATGGCTGATCATTGTGTCAGACTCTCTGTTTTCTTGCTCCTAGGGCTTTTTTGTTCCTTCAATTTGCAGGTATCTTCTCAATCTCTGGGTTTCAAAATTGCTTACGAAGATCAAAAGTTATGAATGGTGGTGCTAATGTTTGATCAAACTGATCTTTGTTTGGTTTGATTCTCCCTTTTCTGGTGATTGATCGTTTGTTTATTTGTCGCTCTTGAACTTAATCTGACTTTGATTGACTCATGAAATCACAAGCTATAAAGAATCAAAATCTGTGAATTTTGGGGTTTTCTAAATTCTAATCTTATACATGAGCAAAATTTAATGTTTTATCTTAATTAGGGTATTGCAGCAGAAAATCTTTCGAAGCAGAAACTCGCCTCCCGGATTCTTCAGGTTTAGTCTTAATTCACTTACTTCCTGTATTGTTTGGTTCCTTTAAAGATGATCTTATCGTGATGTATTTTTGCAGAATGAGATTGTGAAAGCAGTCAACGAAAATCCAAAAGCTGGATGGAAAGCTGCTTTAAATGATCGGTTTTCAAACGCCACTGTAAGCTTTTAAGAGCTGCAGAGCTCTTATGTCTTTTAAGAGCTTAGAATAAGAAGCAGATGCTTATCAAGTTATCATTGGTGTTTGTATGTGCAGGTTGCAGAGTTTAAGCGCCTACTAGGTGTTAAACCAACACCAGCGATGCATGAGCTGGGGGTACCTATTGTAAGCCATGATAGATCTTTAAAGTTGCCAAAAGAATTTGATGCTAGAACAGCTTGGTCACAGTGCACTAGTATTGGAAGGATCCTAGGTCAGTTTTAGCCTCTTATCTTCCATTTTATCCATTTTTTGTCAAACATTATATACTGACTCTAATTATATTTTATGTCAAATCCTCTCCTCAATTATTTGACTAAAGATCAGGTAAACCTCATTTGCTCTTTTGTTAAACATTGAATTTTTATATAAAACAATGCATTCTCAGATCTTTGAATACATTTTTGTTGGTTTAGGGTCACTGTGGTTCCTGTTGGGCATTTGGGGCTGTTGAGTCCTTATCTGATCGATTCTGCATCCGATATGGCATGGTAATAGAACCTAAATTTCTACAAGCCTAGATTGTTGAGTGTTAGCATCTTTCTCTTCAAAGATTAATGTGGTTTTGTTATGTTTCTGTGCAGAATATTTCTTTATCTGTCAATGATCTCTTAGCATGTTGTGGATTCCTATGCGGTCAAGGTTGTAATGGTGGCTACCCAATTTCAGCCTGGCGATACTTTAAGCACCACGGTGTTGTCACTGAAGAGGTAATAATCTTCATTTAGCTACAAGAACATGTAATGGTAAACTAGTGGTTAAATTTATTGAAATTTTTTGCAATGTTTTTTGTTTAGTGTGATCCATACTTTGACAATACTGGCTGCTCTCACCCGGGATGTGAACCTGCATATCCTACCCCGAAATGTGTGAGGAAATGTGTTAACGGGAACAAGCTATGGCGTCAATCAAAACATTACAGTGTTAGTGCATACAAAATCAAATCTGACCCTCAAGATATCATGGCTGAGGTTTACAAGAATGGACCTGTAGAAGTTGCTTTTACCGTCTACGAGGTAAAGTAAAGGTTGTTGTATGACATTTAGATTTATAGAGCTGCATATTTCATGATTTATTTTCGTCGTTTTGCTTGTAATTTCTTCAGGACTTTGCGCATTACAAATCTGGAGTGTACAAGCACATAACAGGTAGCAACATTGGAGGTCATGCTGTTAAACTTATTGGTTGGGGAACCTCTGATGATGGCGAAGATTACTGGGTATATATGCATTCATTTCTACACTCAAATTTCGAAATTTTCGATTTCTGCTGATATTTTAACATTCTTCTTTTCTGAACTGTTGCAGCTACTGGCAAATCAATGGAACCGAAGCTGGGGTAATGTAAGTTCTTCTTCTCTCCTTATTCACATAGACTAAAAGCATCAAACTTTACTTTTGTTCTTCAAAGTAGCAACCTTTTCCTCTGAAAAATGAGCTTATTTGTGTAAAATTGCAGGATGGTTACTTCAAAATCAGGAGAGGAACTAACGAATGTGGAATTGAACATGGCGCTGTGGCCGGTTTACCTTCTGACAGGAACATATTCAAAGGTATTTCCAGTTCTGATGATCTTCTAGTTTCCTCATTTTAAACTAAAACCAAAATTTACCAAAAAAACAAAGATCTGTATGTATTATATATATATGCACTTGTGTTGTGAATCTGGTCACTGGAATTTGTTAATGGAAAATAAAGATTTCAAATGTGTACATGTATAATAAATCTATATAACTTCTAGATTTTTTTCAATTTTACATATCTGTTTTTTTTACATTCTAAGTTCTAACTAATCTTTAACTGTTTCATTCTGCACTATGTGTGATTAATGGCTGATACATGAGATTTCTGAGTTTATTAGACTGGTCTGCGATAAGTCTAGCAGTGGTATTAGGACCTTCTTGCATAAAAACCTCGTACCCATCACCAAGCAGACCAGTTCTATTGGTCGTAAGTTGCCAGAATACACCACCAGTACATGATCCTCCATTGCTTGCACTTTCATAGATCACATCATATACTTTTTGAAAAAACTTGTTACGTTTCTCATAGCTGAAACCAGGAAACTTGGAAGATTTCCCAAATTCTGTTATCAGTAGAGGCTTGTTGATGATTGTGTCGCAGTCTTTGATGTGTGCTTTGATCCATTTATCCACAAATGCATCTTGTTCTGATGTTCTTGAGCTTTGCAATGGTAGCCTGATCTTGATTGGTACAGATAAACCGGTTAGAGATTGAACAAGAAACAAAATCAGCTATTGAATTACATTTACTTACCAAGAATCTGGATAGATATGAATGGTTGTGAAATCGATTTCTTCAATTTGGTTATTGGAGATGAAATCAGTCCCGGTTAAGACTGAACCGCCGGGATTGTAAACCGTCCTTTCCGGTTTAGATTCGCCGTAGAATCCTTCAAGTCCAATCTCTAGTAAGTGATTTGAGTCTATAGACTTCACATAACTAGCCATTTCTTGAATCCAATTCTGCAGCCAGAAACGACACCGTTACAGCGATACGGAGAAAATAGAGTCTGTACTCAAAAACGACACCGTGACAACGGAGAAAGTAGAGTCTACACTTAAACGACAACGTTTCAATGGTACGGAGAAAGTAGAGAGAGAGGGACCCACCTGGAGAATAGAGCCAGTGGAGTCGTTACAACGAGGTTCATTAATGAGCTCCCATGAAAAGATTGTGGGGTCATTTTTGTAAATTCGCCCGGTGATTGTGTTCTCCCTCGTGAATAATGTCTGTGTCAGTTAAACCGTTGGTTTAATTCGGTTAAAGTCGGTATACAGATTACAAAATCAATCGATGACATTTGTCATAATTTTAAACCAATTACTTGATTTACTTTTATAATTAGTTATCCAAATATTTATCTAACTTCCTGAGAAGTTCAATTTCGTCGGTTATCTACGTGTCCAATTAAATCTAGAATTATTTAACGTGTCGTGTTTATATATATAAATAGATATTTATTAATAGTATATAAAAAAATATTTGTATTGTATAAATAAAACTAACCTTGACGTGGTTCTTGTAAAATTGTTTGACTGTCGAATTTGAATAAAAATCATCCGGTTCAGTCAAACCGGCCCATTCCACGTATTTTCTTCTTCCTCCGTAATCATCATAATTATTAACTAAACTAATAATTAATTTAATATTATATCTTCCAGCTTCATATATTACAAAGTCTAACCCCTGCCAGCGAACACATGAAAGTGTTAATTAGTTATTAATTAATTTCTAACTTATTCAATTATATTCCTAATTAAGTCAGCAAAGTATCTAGTATATACATAAATACATATATAAATTTGAATATAACTTTTAACATTAATTAATTTGTCATTTAGCTATTATCGGCATTATATTTTATGATAGAGACACGGCAATTTTTTGAAAATTTAAATTTCTTTTGTCGGTCAGTGCTATATCAAATTTAAATTTGAATTTAGTCATATTACTTTCAACAAATAAAAATATATAATCTTGAATTAATTCTTACGTTACAATAAATAATTAGGTAGAAATTAATTTAATGATAAATTCATTAGATATTTTTTTATCAATAAATTAATTATATATTTTTTTTGGTAACCTATTAATTATATATATATATATATATTATACTATAAAATTTGAATTGTTCTTCCACGCGATGATATAATTTATTTTTTATTAAACTCTTATAATTATACAAATAATTTGCATAGTGATGTATATATGATCCGTAAAATTTAGCGTTTTCGTGAAATTGTTATATTATTCCGTAGTTACTAAAAAATTCACTATATGTAAATATATATATATATATAAGTATTTAGTGTATATTTATGTTGATTTAATTATATGAATGTATTACCTTAAAAACATTTTCATTATAAGAACCAGGAGATATTTGAAGAGGAAGGTAATCTCCTTCATTAAAACCCCAAATTCTTGCAACGTTCATACCCACGGCGGCGGCTTGCCGGAGCGCCGTCGTGACGGTGGCTCTTCCACTAGACGCCGTATCGGCTGCAGTAGTCATCATCCAATAAGCATTGAAACCGTTTAAATAAACAATCTCTCCGTTTAATATGAACTGCGTGCCGTTTCTACCTACAAAGTTGGACTTCTCGGCGGCGCAAATGCGGCTGTTTCCCAGAAGAAGGAAAAATAAAAACGGCAAGATGTTTAACATTATGATCAAATAGATTTGCCGACTTCAGCATAAAAAGGTAAAATGAAATGACACAAAGCATATAAATTTGAAGTGTGTGTATATATAGACATTACATGTGGCTTAGTTCCTACGTATTTGAATTTTATAATTTATATTTAATTTTATTTAAATATTAATTTTCTTTTTAAATCTTTGTCGTTTTATTGTTAACTTATTTGAAAATGCATAAACACGTAGTCTATGCCTTAAACGCGTCATATATATTTTTGTAGGGTTTTATTGACGAGAAAATTCAAATTTTATCTATATAGTATTGATTTTTAAACCGTCTTAAATTAAATTGACGGGGAAGTCGGCTTGATTGATTTTATTAAAGTCTATATGTAAGAAAAAAAATTAGGAACAAAATGTGAAATTTAAATTAAAGCATATTTTGGTGACTTTTATGTTTTCCAACAAATAAATAAATAAATAAATATATATATATATATGTTTAAAATTATACAATGAAATAATAACTGGTGAAACATATTTGAAAGATTAATTAGCAATATTGATTTTTTTTCTTCTGATTTTCAACTTCGGACATTTGAATTATATATATAAAATTTTTTTAAAGATCTTTATTTATATAATTTATGATATATGTGGTTACACAAACCTAATATTTGTGTAATAACTGTAGACTCTATAGTTATAAATTTTGGTATGGTTAGAGTTGATTAAAAGACTACATAATTAACTTTAAGTGTGAATTTAACGTATTTTTGAAATCTAACCGATTTGTTTTTGACAAATAAAGATTTCATTATTACCTCTATAATTAGTGAATATGTTTTTAACATGGTTTAATTACTTCTTTATTTTTAAAAGTGGTCCAAATTTATTTTCCATATTTTATAATAGAAATAACATGAGTTTACGGTTGAATAATTTGATACGAAACGATTACACATAATCATTGATTAACTTTCTTAATTTAATAATTTATATAAGCATGACACACATGTAGAACAGAGCTATCATATAATCTAATGTGTATATATATGTCTGTCTATGTGTTATAGTGTCCTGTTTGGTCGACCATGTAAGATGAATTATTGAAATTTGTTGGGAATTAAATATATTAATTAATCCTCCACATTGATTTTATTAAATCTATAATAAATTTAGTAAAGTATTTTATAATATATTTTTTTTATCAGTTGAATACAATCTCACCGTGTGGTCGTTAGATTCTAACATGGGCCTTTATCGTCTTAAGTTTCTTTTAATGGGCCACAAAAAGTCCATTTATACTTTCGGTCCTAATTAATATGTGAATTTACGGCCCTTTTTTACTTTATCAATATTTATTATTTTCGGTATATTTCCACATTCAATGTTAAAAAGTGTTTGTTAATATGACACTTGTGAATTGTGTCATTATGCCATCAATTTTGTGTGACAAGTTCACAAATAGAGATACATTATGCATTAATTATTAATATTTGTTATTTTTTATTACACATCAAGTTTATAGTTTTTTCATCAATAAAATTTTATATAAATTAAAGATGAATTATAACTAACCGAAGCAAGATAATCCAATGGTTAGGTGCTTCCCTCTGATTCTCCAAGGTACTAGATTCAATATCCATATGTTGCGGGTTGTGCAACAATTTGTCTATTGGATCGGGTTTGTGGCCCAAAATGATGTTTAAAAAAAATGAATTATAACTAATTGAACCATATTAAATATTTTACAACATACTTTTTTTTTATTATTATTGTACAATTCTTATTTTCTATGGTTTTTTTTATCATATCTGAGTCGTTAATTTTTATTTATATTAAAAAATCTTATTTCAATTAATAGAAAAATACAAAAATATTATGTAAAAATTCAAACCACTTATTTCGTATACATATCAAATTTAGTTATAAGTCATATATTTGAATTTGATTTAAGGATTTCTCCTCAACCATGAGATTTATTTTGTGAAAAAAAGATAGTTAATCATTTCCTTAATTTCATAAAAGTTTTATTGTTAAGTTGTAGTTAACTTTATAAAAATTATTATATATTGATAAGTTGTACGTAATTGTGTGTATATTAAGTTTATTAATGAAGGTGAAGGTGGGTCCATGTGTGATTTAAGTTAATATCCAATGGCATCACATAAGTACACCTTTAGATGTGCCATCATATTAGGGGTTCTAACGAACGAATATCATAGATATTATGCTAAGTTACGTATAAATATTAGACTTATAACTTTATTATTGAATTTAATATCTATATATAATTCTATATTATAAATACAACTCAATGTTTTTTGGGGATTTGCAAAAATGACACTTTAATGAGTTTTTTAGCAAAAATGACACTCAAATGACATTTCTTATAAAAATAGCATTTTGGATTTCTAGATGGACAACAATACCCTTTTATGTCATTTAATTATTAAAATTATTAACCGT
>KE151742.1:168080-178456 GCA_000411095.1 Aethionema arabicum | reverse complement strand
TTTTGGGGATTTGCAAAAATGACACTTTAATGAGTTTTTTAGCAAAAATGACACTCAAATGACATTTCTTATAAAAATAGCATTTTGGATTTCTAGATGGACAACAATACCCTTTTATGTCATTTAATTATTAAAATTATTAACCGTATGTAAACTGTATGTAAACCGTATGTAAACTGTATGTAAACCGTATGTAAACTGTATGTAACCGTATGTAAACTGTATGTAAACCGTATGTAAACCGTATGTAAATCGTATGTAAACCGTATGTAAACCGTATGTAAACCGTATGTAAACTGTATCTAACCGTATGTAAATTGTATGTAAACAAGGGTATTATGGTCCATTCATTTAGAAGAAAAGGAAGGATGCTAAAAATGAAAATATAGCATTTTGAGATGTCATTTTTGATAATTCTTTTTGGCGACAAATTATGTTTTTTTATTAGAAGTTGATTGTGTTGCCGTATAAATACTAATTGTCTATGAGATAAGGTTGAACTTAACAATTATGAAATTTAATTCCATTTCATTTGTTTATTATTTTGTAATAATTAATTAATATAATTAATTCCAAAGTAAAATAAGAGAAATGTGAGATGAAATTTGTTGTTACCGGAGTAATTGGGAAGATATCACCGTAACCCACCGACGTGATGGTCGGTGGAAATTGGGAGAAGAATACTTTGATATCCAATTTATACAAATTTATTTAGTTGATTAAAATTTTAACAAGATAATAGTTTTTATTTGAATATTATATTTTAAAATTTTAAAAATCGCTCGATAATTAATTGTATATTATGAAAAAATGTTCGTGCAATATATGTTTAACAGTTGTAACAAACATGAAATTATACAATTCAAAATCAATTGATAATAAATGAAATATCCTATGATTATTAATCAAATTTTGCTCCTTTTGTCAATGTGAGATTCCACCATCAAATCAAAACTTTTGAACATTGAGTCTTTGTTAGCGTTTGAATTTGATTAGAAAGAAGTTTTGATTAAGCTATCTAAGCATTTACTTAAAATAGAGTATACTTAAGATATTGTAAATTATAACAAAAAAAAAATTGAAATGAGACATAGCTAATGAAAAAACCAAACCGATTATTTGGTTAATAGAAAAACCTAACTAAATTAAGTCAAATCTTAATACAAATTAAACTTATATTAACCAACGTACAAAATGGTCCACATATAAATGAAAGCATTTCATAGTTTAATTAATTAATTTAATTTAAAAAAACACCCTTAACTGTTTTCTAACGTACCACGGCAACCTATTTGAGACAATTTCTCCGTAAATTAAGACAATTTGTCATGTGTATATATAACTTTATATATGCATATTTTAATGATTATTTCACATATTTTAATTATAATGTTTCCGGTAATTTCGACTAATTCAAGTCATACATGATATAGAATAAACTTATATCCATGTTAACAAAATAAAAATAGTATTTTTTTTCAAAATTAAATTAGAAGCAAGCTTTATAGTTATCACTATAAATACCTAAGCCTTATTATGGTAGGCCCATTAAGGCTTCTCACAACTACTTGGGCTTTTTTACAGACCGAATCTAGCCGTTTCTGAAAATCAATTTTTACTTCAAATATTATATTCACAATACAAAAATATAGTATCATATGAAAATATTCATAAATCTGTCAAGTGTAATATATTGTGTACCTTATATAATTAAAGATATTATTTTAGATATGTCATAATTCGTGAAATTATATACGAAAAATAACAAGCAAATGATTTAAATTTAGGATCTATTCATAGATTGAACTAGGGTTGGGTATTCGGGTACCCGTTCGGTTCTGGATCCTTTTTTTCAGTTCGGGTTCGGTTCGATTTTTCGGTTCTGGTTTTCATACCCAGCCCCAGATTGAACGATACATTATTTTTTTATAAAACAATTACAATACAATTACATGTATAAAATAATTAAAAATATATAAAAATATAAGACCATCTCCAACAAGGAGTTGTAGAGGGGGTTTTAACAAAAAAAAAAAATATAAATAACATTTTTTTTAATTTTGAGATGCTTAAAACTCTTAGATCAGAACCCATTTTTTCTCTCTATCCTTTCATCTCTTCCTATCTCGCTCTAATTTGTTATTTTTTTAATTTAAAATTTTATTAATTTGAATTAAATTTAAATATAATAACCCTAAATGGGATTTCACCATTGAAAATGGTCTAATATGTTAGTAAAAACATTACATTAATTATTTCTTAGGTGCAAGTTTTTCTTTAATCTTATCAACCATTTTAGACCCAATTTGAAAAGTCTTTGTCAAAACATCTTCCGGCAACGCCGGCTCCGCCGCAAACAGCGACGCCGCCACAAAAACAGTTCCCGACAACTGACTGTTAAACGCCGATAAAACTGACGCCGGAGAATTCCCATTATTCTTCTGAAAATGAACTAATCCTCTCGGAAACACAAAAACTTCACCAATCTTTAACGTTTTCGTGAAAAGTTTATTCGAAGTGGTGATAAATCCGACGTCAAGTTCTCCTTCAAAGACGAAAATAACCTCGGTGGCGCGTGGATGTGTGTGAGGTGGATTTAGACCTTTTGGAGCGTAGTCTATATGCGCTAAAGAGATTGAGAGAGTGTTTAGACCTGGAAGCTTTTCGACGTTAGCTCCTGTTACGACGGAGCCTGATATGGTGTTTATGACGGCGGATTTGGATATTCCGGCGAAGAAGAAGTCAGGAGGCTGTTATGTTTGTTGTTTCTTTGCAGACAAATCCGTTTAACTTTGTTCCTGAGATACGCACATCGTGCCATTTTTTTGCTTTTGTGTTAAAAATCATTTATACTCTGATGTAAGAGTTTCTTAGAATAAATATTATAATAGGCTATGTTTACTATTAATGGCAACTTCAATTATAGGCTTGAGATATTTTATTTGGTATAACTTAATTTAAATAAAAGATAGAGATATATTTAATTCAAAATAAAATTATGATAAAAACAAAACCAGATATACAAAAATTATTTCTATAGTATTAAATTTGTTTTTAATTTAAATTGTGATTGAGGGAAAAGGGTTGGTAGACTCTTTATATGCTTCGGTCATTACAACTACAACGATAGGGTATGGAGACATTACTTCAGGTTCGTTTTGGATATTTGTGTCAACATCAGTGGTCGAACGGTGTTGTGTGTGGTTCAGTGAAGATTTCATCAAGACATGTTACGGTACTAATAAAGATTTGTATTCGGAAGCAAAAACTAAGATAGAATAAGAATCTAAACTTCTTTTAACTATTTATTGTTAAAATTTTAAAATATTTTATAGTTATGATTTATGCTTATAATGATAATAATATTAATATTAAAAAATTAAAAAAATTGAAAATCAAAATATATAAAGTTCCTATTAAAAACTAAAATATATAATGATACTATATAATTAGTTTTTTACATTGTTATTTACATAATTAAACATTAAGACTTGTAGTTCTAATATATCATTTAATTTGATCGTGTTATGCACAAGCCAAAACATACTTAGTGAGTTATTCATTACCAATTTTGAATTCCCAAACTCCAACTCCAATGAAAAATATTATAGCAGCTAGACTAATGGAACATGTGATTAACGATTTTATTGAATAAAACATAAAAAATCCAAAACAAATAAAAAGAAAACAATGGCGAAAAAAATAAATATTTGTTATGAATAAAGATGTTTTTATGAAGTGTAATTATGCTATCTGTTTTATTTGTCACAAATTCATAAATATACATTAATTATTAATATTTGTTAAAAAAAAGTTATTACGTTTTTTTTCAATAGTTAAATTTTTTTATTACGTATACACTAAGTTTATAGTTTTGTCATCAATAAAAATTTATATAAACTTAAGTTGTACTTAACTTTATAAAATATTTATACTGATAAGTTGTACCTAATTGTGTCTATAATAATTTTATTAACGAAAGGGAAGGTGGGTCCATGTGTGATTTTAGTTATATCAAATGGCATCACATTGGCCATGTGATGTATACATATAACTATACCTTTAAATGTGCCATCATATTAGGGACTCTATGGCATCATAGTTATTTGTTACGTATAAATATTAGACTCATAACTTTATTATTAAATTTTATACATATAACCAGATNCTTAGAATATATATATATATATATATATATATATATTATTCAATGTTTTTTTGCGACAAAAAAATGTTTATTTTTAGAAGTTAATTGTGTTGCCGTGCAAATACTAATTGTCTTATTGACCTATGAGATAATGTTGAACTTAACAAATATGGAATTTAATTCCATTTTATTTGTTTATTACTTTGTAATAATAAATTAAATTAAAATTAATTTATAACAAAGGTGTTTATTTGTATAAACCTATAAATTAAATTAGAATAGAGTATATTTAAGATATTGGTAAATATAACAAAAAAAATGATGAGACAATATATATATATATATATATATCTTTTGACTAAACCAAACCGATTATTTGGTTAATTAAAAGACCTAGCTAAATTAAGTCAAATCTTAATACAAATTAACGTACCCCTAACCGTACAAAACGGTTCAAATATAAATGAAAGGATTTCATAGTTTAATTAATTAATTTAATAAAAACAATTCACCCCTAACGATTTTCTAACGTACCACGGCAACCTATTTGAGACAATATTTCTCCGTTAATTAAGACAATTTGTCATGTGTTTATAACTTTATATATATGCATATTCTAAATTGATTATTTCACATATTTTAATTATAATTTTCCAGTTATTTCGATTAATTCAAGTCGTAAATGATATATATATTCATATTGACAAAATAAAATTAGTATTTTTTTTTCAAAATTAAATTAGAAGCAAGCTTTGTAATTGTCACTATAAATACTTAAGCTTCTTATATATCAAAATATAATATATCTTAAGTTAATAAACAACACATACCAAAAATTTTAAAAAAACAAACAAAATATGAACAAGATTTCATCTCTTTTGATGTTTGCTATATTATTTACAATGTTGTTCATAAAAATAAGCTTAGTTTCTGCAGGATGGTTGCAAGCTCATGCAACTTTCTATGGCGAAAGTGATGCTTCTGGTACAATGGGTAATTATATTTTTCTTCTCCCCAACAGATCTCTCAAACTTAGTTAAATCTGTTAAAAAATTATGTATTGAATACTCAAAATTCGATTTGTGGATATTGGAATTTTATCTATCAAAAACTTATAGATAAAAGTTTAGACACAACATATTAATTTATTCATTTTATTTATCACTTACAATTATTTTTATCTTTTTGCTTTATCATCAAATTTTTTTATATCATTATAAAAAAATAATTTAAAATTATATATATGTTTATATCTCACAAGATTAAAATCATGCACAACATATCTGGAATTTAGATAGAATACAAAATAATATTTTTATTTAGCAAAAATACACATGTTAATACTTTTTCAGTTTTACAATTTTATAAATCACCCTTCCAATTAAAAGAAAATTTTATTTTTTACAAAAATTTATATATTTTTTAAGAAAAATTAAATTTATTGAAACAAACTAGAAGTATCTATGTATGGTAATATATTTTTTTTTTAAAAACTTGTATATTTTTTTACAAGTTTTCTTGTATTTGTATTTGTCTTTTTTTTTTTTTAATTCCTCTCACATGTTTACATAATATCTAGATACCAATGTTTACATATATACAGTTTTCGTACTATACATTCATAGTCTAACGGATTTAGAACATTAAATTTTGTTTTTTTTTTTGTCAATTATTTTAGAACATCAACTTATCATAACCATTTTGGTGTGTTCATGTCTTTGGTCTGAAATATTACAGGTGGGGCATGTGGTTATGGTAACTTATACACTGATGGTTACAATACAAACACAGCTGCTTTAAGCACTGCACTGTTTAATGACGGTAAGTCATGTGGTGGGTGTTACCAAATGGTATGTGATGCGAACAAAGATCCAGAGTGGTGTCTTAAAGGGAAGTGGATAACAGTTACAGCAACTAACTTTTGTCCACCAAACTATGCTTTACCAAATGATAATGGCGGCTGGTGTAATCCTCCTAGACCACATTTTGACATGGCACAACCTGCATTTGAAACCATTGCTAAGTATAGAGGTGGAATTGTCCCAATCCTCTACAGAAGGTAAAAAAAATGAATTCTAATAGCTATTTATATCCGGTTCTCGGTTTTATTCGGTTCGGTTTAGGTGATTCCATGGATTTTAAGTTGAGTATTTGCAAAATATATATTTTTTCATAAGTGGTATTTTTTGTATGCACTAATAAATTTGTGTATTTTTGTAAATCTCCGGTGAAAAATGTATTTTTTTTTTGCAAATCTACATTCAAGTTTGATTAAATGAATTTATTTTGGTTGAACAAAAAATTAGTATTTGATCAATTTGTTAGAAAGATGTTGTATTGAACTTGTCTAGAAAAATACAGTGTTTTAGTTGACTTCCAAAATATTTATTTTGTTTTTATAAAAAAAAAAGGTTAATTATTTCGAATTGGGTTGATATTATTCGTTTATTTAAATGAGATCGAAATCAAACCAAACTTTGATTTCTTTTATTCGGCTATTTTAATTAGTTTATGATAATTTCACTTGTTTTTAACTTTTTTGGTATAATTTGGTTTACGTTATTTAAATATACAAATAGTTTAATCAAAATCATTTATAATTTTTTAATAACTACATGCATGTATTTAACCATTTAATTGATTTAAAACATCAAATTTTTTTATAAAAAAATTCAGGATAGTCATACTAAATTTAGCTTCGACTAAGTTTATTTCGTACATAAATACTCTATTCGGATCCAATTTTAAAACTTTCGGTAAATTCGATTTAACTAAGTTTTATTTTATCCCTATATATATAAACCGGTTTGAATTTGACATCAATTTGCGGTACACTAAGAAAATGATTTTGTTTGGGGTGGTAATCTTGTAGGGTCGGGTGTAGGAGAACGGGAGGGATGCGATTCACGATGAACGGTCGAGATTACTTCGAGCTGGTCTTAATCTCAAACGTAGCCGGAGCTGGTGAATTAACCAATGTCTGGATCAAAGGCTCCAAAAACAACAAATGGGAAACAATGTCAAGAAATTGGGGATCTAATTGGCAAACCCTAACTTACCTTAATGGTCAAACTCTATCTTTCAAATTACAATCCAGTAATGGCAAAATCATATCAGCACTTAACGTTATTCCATCTAATTGGCAATTTGGTCAAAGTTACAAAACCAATGTCAACTTCTAATGTATATAATCTGTAATAATCAAATCAAATCTCCAGTTCTTGAAATGTAAAACTCTTACATGGAATTTGATTGCTCCATTGTTGTTCATCTTCTCATCACACGGTTACGTTCTCTTTTGCGGAATCGTTCTAACATGATCTGATCAGTTGCAGCTTGTCTGTTTTTCCCTGTATCTGGATTACTGTTAACCGGTTTAGTTCCTTCATTATCGGTTTGTGGAGCTCGATCTTTGTATAGCTCAGGATGTTCTGTTAAGTAAGTACATGATCAGTATCAGTTCATGGAAATTCAACAAGAGAGATTAAGGGTTTAGAAGCAAACCTCTTCTAAGTTTTTCGGCGTAATCTTTACCGCGTTGGAAGTAATCTGCACTGTAACTAGATGGCATGCTAAACTCTGATTTGGGTTTACCCATTAATCTTTTCTCTTGTAAAAGCTTCTTTGCAGCTTCTGTTTCTTCAATGTTCTTGAGTTTGTATCTACAAAATTCATTAATGGTTCATCATTAAACAAGAAGAAAAAGCCATTAAATCTTCAAAGTTTGAAGCTTTTTCCATACTCAATTGGTAATTGAACTTCTGCTATTCCAGTAGTCCATTGCGTTGAACTCTCTTCTGAACTACGCTTTTTAACCTGAAGAGGATTTTGCAAAGATGATCAAGAGGGAGTTTTATAAGAGATTAAAGAACAAGTAATGTTACTTACTTTGAGATGATCTGGTATCATATATAACTCATCTTCAACTCGCTTTAATTCGTTCTCAACTTCTTCTGCATCATCAAGATTTTTCCCCCTTTTCTTTGCTAATTCTTGTTCAATGTACTTAACCCTAATACAATCAACAAAAGGCAACCATAATCACAAGGACATACAAGCTAAGCTTAGCATAGAACAAGATCAGGAAACAAACCACACAAAATCATTGCAGATTTGATGAGATCAACACAAAATACATGTATTCATGTATGTTCCTGATCTTGGTGATCAAAATAACATCTCATTTTCTCAGTCTAGTTTCCTAAGTGGATCAAACAGGCACAATTCGGGTGAAGATTTCTTACATGCTACGATCTTCAACCACACAAAATCACTGCAAATCTGATGAGATTAACACACAGTACATGTATCCATGAAGCTTTCTGATCTTAGTTCTAACAATAACATCTCGCTGATTCAATCTAGTTTCCTAATTGGATAAAATAGGCATAATCAGAGTGCAGATTTCTGCAATTTTAAGATCTTCAACCACACAAAATCACTGCAAGTCATGCATGCTCATGGTCTTAGTTCTCGCAATAACATCTCATTTTCTCAATTTAGTTACCTAATTGGTTCAAATAGGTATAATTAGTGTTAAAATTTCTTACATGTTAGGATCTTCAATTAAAACAGCAGTCTCCTGAGCAAAAGTATCCTGCAACACAAGCTCTTCTTTCTCTCCTTCAGCTTCATTCTTCTCTACTGTTTTTACTTTACCTATGCTATTCTGCGCCGTAGATAAAGCAGGGATCCCTAATTTTCTCTCTCGTTGCTTCTGCAAAAACTTCACTTCCTCTAAAGCCAATCTATAAATCACCCATTAATCAAAAGGACGAGTCATTTTCACTATGCATCAAATCAATTTCAGTAATTACACTGAACAAATTACGAGGGAAAAAAGGAACCCTAAAGTTGCGATTAAAAAAAAATTGGACTGACCTTCGCTTCTCTTCTTCTTCATTAGCTGCGACTTTTGTTATATCATCTTCTTCTTCCTCTTGGAAGTTACGTTTCCTGAAATTTCTCTTCGGCGGCATCACACAAAATTATCTGCTCTTCAATTTCTTCCGAAGAGCTCTGGAAATCCGATTTGAGTATATATTACTCTTGACTTCTTTATTCTTTTAGATTCATCTGTTTTTTACTCTGAAATCAACTCTCCGTCGGCTTAATTCTCATTTCCCAGTGAAACTACGTCGTTTTGATTTAAGCCTTATTATGGTAGGCCCATTAAGGCTTCTCACAACTATTTGGGCTTTTTTACAGACCCAATCTAGCCATTTCTGAAAATCAATTTTTACTGCAAATATTATATTCACAATACAAAAATATAGTATCATATGAAAATATTCATAAACCTGTCAAATGTAATATACTAGAAATATACCCCGCATTTATATGCGGGGTAAATATTTTTTTTAAATTTAATATTAAGTTATTCAATTATTTTTAATATTTTAAAATTTTATTTTAGGTTAGTTGATTATATTTTAATATAAGTAAATATGCAATAGCATGGTTTAATATGTAATTAAAAATTATGATTATAAAATACACAAATATTTGNTTTTAAAATTTTATTTTAGGTTAGTTGATTATATTTTAATATAAGTAAATATGCAATAGCATGGTTTAATATGTAATTAAAAATTATGATTATAAAATACAAAAATATTTGATTTAAACATATTTTATTGAATTTAATTATAAATAAACACTATTTTAAATAAATTTAAAATATAAAAATAATAAAATTTTATTTAGATATTTTGGGGTCGTTTGGTTGTGACCGTAGCTGTAAACTTTTGCTGTTAAATTTTGACTGTTAAGTAAATTCTGTAACTTTTTAGGCTGTAAATCTATTTGGTTTGAAAAGTCACAAATTATCAACTTTTAAAACTTTAGCAAAACTAGGAACAAATTGAAAAAAACAGGATGTGAGAAAATTTAGGGACGGTTAACAGTAAAAAACACTTAACAGTCATAAAAGTGGGTTACCAATCACCCTCTTTATATTATTTATTTTATATTAATATTTCGTTATTTAATTAATTAGATTATAATAGATATTTAATTTATTTATTTATTCATTTGATATGTGGTTAGAAAAATAAAGTTTTAAAATATTTTTGATATATCGTTAAAGAGATAACTAAATTTTAAAACATTATTAATATAGCATAAATATTTTAACATATTTTTATTTTAAAATAATTTATAAAATTATGTTTTTTTGTTATTCTATATATAGATATATAATGAATAATATTTCAAAAATATTATCTTA
>KE151742.1:138086-151053 GCA_000411095.1 Aethionema arabicum | reverse complement strand
CTAAACACATAAGCGTAAGGTATCATTATTTACGTGAACTTGCAAATCTAGAGGTTGTGAAGTTGGTGTTCTGTGGAACAGAGGATCAAGTAGCAGATATAATGACAAAACCAGTGAAGTTGGAGACATTTGTTAAGCTACGAAGCTTACTTGGAATGGTGGCACTTGGAGATTAAACTGGATGCTTTTTGCATTTCCAGTTTAAGGGAGGGTTTGATGGAGTTATCTAATGGCAGCAAGAATAAGTCTTTTAAGACTAAGTCGTTTTTGGTCTTTGATTCAGTCAATAAGGTTAATTTCTAGGAGTTAATTACGTTTTTATTGTTCGGAAGTTGTTTCCTAACTTTTCTCTATTTCAGTTGTTTTGTAAGGCTATTTAACGCCAATTTATCTTCAATGAAAGTATCAGACAATTCTGAAAAACCTGCAGTTTTCGTTTAACAGCGGTGGGGATTAGGGTTTAAATTTGTTCATATATTCTTGAGTTTGAATTTTTTGTCACTGTCTATGATTTATCTTGAATAGTTTCTTGCTTTTTTAGAGAAACATATGGTAGAATCTTGAGTTGAATTCTTATGCTAGTTTTGGTGTGAGCGTTGGTACGTAAAGCTTTTTTTACGGTTTCGTTTCTTTATCTATATACGGGGTTGCCTCGTTAGTGATGGGATATTGGCTTATCTCATTGCGTCTGAGTATTTTTGTATGTATTCTGTATATTTATCATAATGCTCGATTCATGATTCTAATCTGAATTGTTTTGTCGTTGGTCAAGATTATGGCTCTTTGTTCTTAGTGGTCTTGTTCTGTTTTAGTCTTGAAGCTGATGTGATAACTCTCATGGGGCTCGAGATAGTAGAACGAAAATTTAGGACTCTGTAATTCGGTGGGGATAAGTAACCCTCATGCTGTTACACTTCTTTCTGCATATTGCTGTACAACTTTTTTAGTGAAATTTTAAGATTTGTAAGATTTATGGCTCAATTTTTAGAATGATGGGGTTTGTATACTTATATCTGTGGACAGGTTTCTGATGTGAAGAAGATCATAGAGACTGCACAGGGTGCAAGTGTATATCCCGCCGCACAACAGATGCTTATTCATCAAGGAAAAGTGCTTAAAGATGAAACAACAATGGAGGCAAACCAAGGTGCGTCTTGATTTGTTAATGATAGTTTAAGGATTATTGTTTAGCTTTCTGACTAGCTAATGGTGTTGATATCTGCTGTGGGGATAATTGTAGAGTAAACCTGCATCTCCAGGAGCGTCTAGTGGATCTTCTGTCCCTGTTGCTGATGTGAGTTGCCTTATACTTCATTTTCGTTGCTAGTTGTAAACAATTGCTGATGTTCTTGTACCTTATATTGCTATCAAAACTGGACTTTGCATCTTTTAAATATGAAGTGCAGTCAGATTTGAACTTTTACAGATTGGATAGCAAGGTAAAAGTGTCTTGAAAGCTCTCAGGTTTATAACTAAGCTGGCTGGCAGAGGATACAACTTAACTTATGAGACTCCTGAGGGGCAAAAAAGTGTAGTTATGTGGGCATTAGTCTCTTTGTGCCCTCTCTCTGTAAGTCACTAGGAAGATATCACGACTTTTCAATATATAATTAACCTGACAATGCTAAAATTTGACGATCGTGTGTTGAAACTGTGATCTGTTTTCCAAGGATCCTATGGCAGAAGCACTCCAAGGATCCTATTGCAGCAGTGTTTGTCTCATATCCGAAAGAGGTAATCCAAAACGAATGCTTAATAGATGGTGAACAAAAACTAAAAGGATTTGGAGTAGAGACTCTCGGTAAATTCTGCAGTTCTTGATTATGACTAAATGACAGGCATTGTTAATCTCATGTAGTGTTGGAAGGAGCTTACGAGACGGCAACTGAAGTAAATAACTTCATGTCCAGGTACGTTTTAAAGTAACCAAACACAAAAACCTTTTGTCGCTACTTAAATAAACAAGATCAAATACCCTATAGTTTTGACTCGAGAATGTTGAATTGTGAAAGAGTAAGTCTTTGATTCAGAGGTTAAATCATTGATATTATCATATATATAGCAAAAAAAAAAAAGCAACACTTACACAAGCATGATATGTATATATATATATAGAAAGTGATGGGTTAAGCCCAAACCAAATCGACCATAACTCTTGACTCTTGAGGATCTTCTTGAGGAGTAGAGATCTTGATGCTGTCGAGTCTTGTGAATGTCTGAGATTTTTGTTGGGTGTAACAGGAACTAGAAGAATTAGAAGATGATGTGAGAAGTATGGATAAAAGGTCTGGGTTAGTAGGGTGGAGGATTTGTGAGAGTAGAAGTACAATCGACGCCATTGATGAACTTTTGGAAGCTTCTGTGTTGATATTAGGTTTTTGAATTGATGTATGAATGAATATCTCTAGTGGATAGCAGAGGATACTTTTTATAAGAAAGAAAAAAAGTGGGTCCTGTCACCTGTATAATATAAGGTAAATGTGCCGTGGTTTTCTGTTGAGAAGTATCCAGTGGGACTCAGATCTTTGGACGCAAGTGGTTTTGTCTTTGACTTTGGCCTTTCAATTAATGTCTCGCACAATTTAGCTGTTTCCACGTGGCTTTCTCTTTTAATTTTTGAAATATATAGAGACACAATCATAATTTAAAATTAAATTTTGATGGGTTGGCAAAATATTTAAAATTAAATTCTATACAAAAAAAATATTATCTTGAGATATTAATTGTAGCTTCTGTTTCAATTTTTTGTATATTGTATATTACTATATTTTATTTATACAACATTTTTAGTTGGATGCTCATAATTTAATTTTTTTATAATCGTAATTATCTTATCAATTATTATAGAAAATTAGTAGAGACAAATTAAAAAAAAAATTGCATAGAAAATTAAAAATATTAATTATTTTTTAAAAAAATTATATAGAAAACACCAAGATTTTAAATTAAAGAAAATATATAATCTTTTTTTTCCCAAAAAATATATATAATCTATGACAACTTTTAGTAATAAATGCAAACAAAAAGAAAAAAGTTACAATATTATATCAAAACATTTAAGATTTAAAGAACAAGAAAATATAAAATAATCTAGAACGGAAAGAGTAGTTGTATGTTGAAAATGAAAAAAGAAAATTGTACCAATAAATAATGTAGGTTATGGTTGAAAACTAAAAAAGCCAACGATTTACATTAAATAGCAAATATGATATGACCGACCCATGGTATTTGTTTTGAAAACACACATTATTGAATACAGGTTGACTTTTTTTTATTACAAGGTCAAAGTAGGACCCACTCACACAAGGTAGTTTAAGAAAAAGGCCTTTGGTTTTCACAGTCCAAGTTAGGCCCAGTTTGAACGTTAAATAAGCCCACATATCTTTGAAAAAACCCGACCCGGTTTCTAGCCCGCTCATTTCCAGGTCTCCCACACTCTAATCCACCGTTTATAATGTTTGTGGTTAAACCAAAACCAACCGTCCGGTTAGCTGCTAAATCGGCTTCGGTTAATTTGTATTTACCGATCATGACGTCATGACATGACGGTTTAGGACTTTGTGCTGTCATCCAAAACCAGAGAGCTGTTTGAAAAGCTATCACTGAGTTGTTTGCTACTATTTCCGGTTCTCTTAAACCGTCAAATCCAAGAGCTCGACCGGCTGGTCCATAGTTATAATTCCTTTTTAAAATAAACCATAGATAAATTAGAAAAAATAAGTGATTATAATTTGAATTTTGGCACTATATTATATCATAAAGAACAAAAATTGTAATTTTAGAGATTTTTTTGTTAACGTTTTTGTCATACAATGATCTAGATTTTAATTAGAAAAAATATACAAAAAATATTATTTACTCATACTACTTAACGAGAAAAACTAAAAATGACTATCGTAGTTGGTATTATATAATTGTTATTACTATTTTCATAAATACTAAATAAATATAATTTTAAAAGCAAACATTATTTAAATTTAAAAGATTCCAAGAAAATCATAAGAAAACTAAAAAATATATACATGTCATATTTATTGTTACTCTAATATTAAAAAATGAGTGATATATTCATATATACATATGTATTAAGAGTTATTAAATTTTAAATTAAAGTTTCCTAAAAATTTATTAATTTCGACCATTTTTTTTTACCTATAACGCACAACTTGACATATACTAACAAATTTGCAACTTATGACATAATTCGACAATTATACGATATTCACTTATTACCATTATCATATTTATATAATCATGATAAAAAATGTAAAAAATTACCAATTAATAAAAGAAAAATTACATACCAAGAGAGTTGAATAGGACCTCTTCCGTTATAAGATTTACCATCAACACAAGGCCATTCTAAATTAGAAGCATCACAATAAATACTTTGTGGATTAACTTCTTCTTTAAAACATAATCCCCAAGCAAACGGTCCATCAGGAGCCGTTGACCATCCTCCGGTCGTTTCTTGTGATATTTGTGCCAAAAACGCCGCCACTTCTCTCCTACGTGTCACCATACTTCCGACGTTCCCAAATCTTGGGAACCGCCTTGTTGCTTCCACAAAAGATTCATATGTGTAGAATCCATTTGCTGGACAAGCACTATTGTCTTTGTGAATGAATATTGAGTCGTAGAGTGATCTCGAGACTATATTCGTGATGGGATCTCGAGATTGCGCATCGATTTCCCCGAAAAAGAGTAAGGATGATATAAATAGTAAGAAGAATTGAAGAGGAATTGTCATTTTTGGGGAGAATAATGTCTTTATTTTGTGTTTGAAGATGAAGAAATGTGTTTGGTTTTATATAGATGTGTGTTGGTGATCAATGCGTTGACTTTGACTTTATAGTTTTGGTTGGTTTGTGTATATACATGTATGGAAGACTTTAAGTTTAGTTCTTGGTTTGATATGGTCTTGATTGCATTAATTTGTTTTTTTAATGAGCTTAACCAAAAAAACATGTGTTATAACTGATAACACTTATGAATGCTCAAACCGTATAAGAAAATATTTACCTTAATTATTATATAATTGAAAAACATTAGTTTAACTTAGTAATTCCAGTTTGATTTCATGTGATTTAAAAAAAAAATTGAAATAATATGGGTTTAAAAAGTTTAACTTAAAAGCATATATATGTTAATACTTACGGAAAAATAACAAATAAACACAATTTTTGAAATTGATACATAACATAAACTGAGAAAAACATGTAACTTATGATTTTTAAATGACTATAATTTTAGTTTTGATTCGGTTTAATTCCGTTACTCTCTATTAATTACCAATTTAATATTTAATAATCATAATATTTAAGTCATTATAATTTAGATATATCACATTAATTATATTCTGTAAGCATATTCATGTCTAGACTTCTTTTAATTTAGTTTGCTGAACTCAAAAACTAAATTTTCTTGTAATTAATTATCTCACTTTAGTTTACATCATTCTGATTGTAAAATTATCGTATGATATGGTCGTTATGGACGTGTCACATCATAATATGAATGATAAATATAATTAGATATTTAGAATCATCGGTCAACTTCGCATTATATAAAAATGAACCAATAATTGCATTTGAAATTGTCTAAGTATTTTTTATTCATATAAAATTGCCAAAGGAATTGTTTTGATAAACAAAAGTTTCTCATTCGGCGGCTAACTAAGAAATTCAAAAACCTATTTTGTTTATTTTTTCATTAAAAAAAATATTTCATTCATATGTGAATTTTCGTCCCACTTAAAATATCTAGGAAAATTTATATTTTCGTGGTTTACCGAGAAAAATGTCGGTCACTATAAAATTGAAAATTTGTTTTTTTAACTTAAATCATTCATCACTAAAAACAAAACAAAATCTGTTCTTTTTAGAATATAGATTCCGAATTTCACACATTCCAAAAAGTGCAAAATATTCAATAAAAAATCAAACACTTTTCTCTCCTCAGTCACGTTTCCGATCATTGGAAATCTCCTCCGCCACCTCCTCCGACACACAAAGACTCAAGTGGCATTAGTTTCATTTAAATGGAGGTTGAATCCAAGTCTAATACCATCTCCAACCGTACATTTTAATTTTTGTTTTTTCTTCAAATGTGTAGAATACAATGGAGATTATATATCTAATAGTTTTTTTAATTGACTCTCTAATATTAGTTATTACTAATATTTTATATTTTTTCTTATTTTGATATTACTTCATTTTTTTTAATTATAATAGTAATTCAAAAATCTTACAATTTTGTATAAATTAAAATTACATATACGAGCACAAGTATCAACAAAATATAATTACATATGATGCAATATATTCTATCAATAATTTTTTTTAGGTTATGTTATATTTAATTTAGTACTAATTATATATTTGAATTTTGATTGTTGATTAATTTTGTTGCATTTTCTATTTAATAATGTATTTGTATTTTTCTAGCGACTGCAGTAAAAAAAATCAACAAGATGGTGATCATTTTGTTGAGACAATAAATTTGACTCGGCACACATCCTATTTTGAGAATGATCACAGCTACAACAATAGGGTATGGTGAGATCTCCTTGAATTCAGTTGTCGGAGAACCTTTGGCTCCATTCGGAATTTTTTTATCAACAATAGTTGCGTGACTCAGATCAATAGATTGTATAAAAAAATACCAAGATTTAACTAATAAAATGTTTTTAAGATTGATGATTAAAAAAAAGTTAATAACTATTCATATAAAAGTTAGTTGTTGATCCGTGCACTACACGAATAATTTTTTCTGATAAATTATATAATATAATTTTAAAATATAGTGTTAAGTATAAGAGAATAGGTTTAAATATCAATCAAAAGGATAAATTAGTATTCAATTTTTTTAAAAAAAATGTATGTCATTCGTGTGATTTTATCGGTCAAATGAATGTTAAAAACAATATTTTATTTTTAAAAGAAAAGAAAAATTATATATAAAATTATTTTTGAATCACTTAACTAAATCGATATTGATTTAAAAAAAACTTTGATATTAAAGTAAGATAATTTCCTATACATTGCTTGAGAAGTGATTTTAAGAATAAATATTTGTTTTGTAAGAAATTACGATGTATGCCATTAATTTAATTCTTAGAAAAAAAAATTTTGGACCGTCATTTATATAAAAATTTATTCATTTCAATTTTTATCTAAATTATAATGAATTGTAATTATTTTTAAAAAAAATATTTATTTATTTTTAAAATTTAAAATATTTTATGGTTAGAATTATGAGGAATTATTTAGATCTGTATTCTTAGAGATATATTTATATATATATATATATATATTTATATATATCTTTTTGGTAAAATATATTTCAAAATATATAAAATTCAAGTTAACTATATCTAATTATAATTATAAGTTAAAAATTAAAATATATAAATTTCAATTAAAAATATATAATTAATTTTTGTATCTTTCTTTATATAATTAATTAATTTTTTATATAATCTCTAGAAAAAAATAATGTGTATATCTTTATTATATAATTAATTATTTTTTTATATAATCTCTAGAAAGAAAATCTATAAATATAGGAAAAAATAATTTGTGAAAGGATTATATTAATATATTCATACTGATATTCAAATTATGTATTTAATATATTCAAATTTTTGAAATTAATTTTATGAATAATTTTAGGTAAAAAAATATTGATATAACTAGATGTTTTTCTGCGTGCCGGATTAATATTTTATTTGACAATGATATAATTTGAATACTAATGTAATCACATAATAATATATGAATAATTAATATTAATATTTATCCAAACATATTGTTAAATTATTAAATAAGAAAATAATTATATTAGTTTTAAGATTATAAAATAAAACTATAAAATAGTTAAATATAAATGATAATCCTAAAATATTTTTAAGAAATTAAATTATTTAATGATACATATATTTAGAAATTTAGAATAATCGGTCAACTTAGCATCATATAAAAATGAACCAATAATTGCATTTGAAAATGTCTAAGTATTTTTTATTCATATAAAATTACCAATGGAATTGTTTTGATACACAAAAGTTTCTCATTCGGCGGCTAACTAATATACGATGACCTAAGAAAATAATATTAAAATTTGATATCAAGAAATTCAAATACCTATTCAGTTATGTCACATCAAAAAAAAATATAAAAGTGTTTCACTCATCAAATCATCCAACTTTTTTCAAATTTTTTTTTTAACTCAGTTTCAATTTTTGTTTGATGTAATTTCGAATTTTTATCTTCATTATTAAAATTTATGAAATCATAAATTTATCAATAATGGTTTGATATATCATATCTGTGAGTCTGTAACTAATAATCACGAGAAATTAGTTGACGTGCTTAATAAATATTTATTTACTCACATATCATTCGTGGACACCTATAGAACTTTTTTTTTGTAAAAACACCTCTACAACTTCTATATATGAAAAAACAAATCATAATATATATTTCACAAAGTAACATAAACAAATGCTCGATTAATTTTAATTTGCTTTACCAAATATCCTTAGAAAAAATTCAGTAATTAAATCTAAATTCAAGAACAAATTTCAACAAAAATATAAAAATATAGCAGCATATAAACAAAACAACTATGCATCACAATAATATATATATATTCAAATTAAAATCTATTTTGTTATAAATACCACTATAACAAAAATAAAGTAGAGGAAAAAAAACAAACATAAACTCTTATAGAAAAGAAAAGCAGAAAAAAAAATTGAATATTAAACAAAAATAAGAAAACAAAACTTCAATTTTTTTTTTAACAAACAAAACTTCAATACGTAAATTTCTTTTCTTTTTTTTCAACTCTCGTAAACCAAAAAATAATATTTATATATTAATTAATTAGAAGCAGAGATATGAAGCTGAACAAGCGAAGCGTAAACGCCACCATCAATATTAATAAGCGTTTCGTGCGTTCCCTTTTCAGCGATCACACCGTTTTTAACCACCGCGATGACGTCAGCATTTCTAATAGTAGATAACCTATGAGCCACCACCACAGTTGTTCGATTAACCATCACTCTATCAAGCGCGTCTTGCACCACGCGCTCTGATTCCGCATCAAGTGCACTTGTAGCTTCGTCAAGTAGTAATATCTTTGGCTCTTTCACGATGGCGCGTGCAATAGCCACGCGCTGCTTTTGTCCTCCTGATAATTGAATCCCTCTTTCTCCCACCACTGTGTCGTACCCCTTCAAAAATTGAAAATTCCGGTTTAGCTACGACTCTATGAGTATACGTACAAGATATAGTGGTTTATTCCGGTTTAATTTGCACTTTTGTCACTAAGTTATAACCAAACTGAATCAGTTTGGTTTAGATTTAGGGGTAATAATAAACTTAAAATAATTCTGATATAAATAAAATATGTTTTTTTTTTGTTTATTAATATATATTCCATTTGTCCCAAAAATAATGATTTTTAGCTTTTCTATTTATACAAAGAAAAATTGATTTTCTAACATTTTTATTTTATTTAATTTAAAAATAAACACATTTAATAATTAGTTTGAGAGATTCTTGTTTTTTAATTTATTGGAAATATTTTTAATTTTATAATATATAGGAATTGACATAAATTAAGTAAAATTTCATTTACCAAGTAAAAAAATATTCATAAAAATAACTAAAAAATGATAATTAATTGTGTATTAATTTTTTTGTGTGAGATTTCTAAAAAATTATTTTTGGATTGAAGGAGTATAATTTATGTGTTTTTTTTATTCGATTGAGAACCTTGGTTTTAGTATATTTCAAATATTAAATTTTTGTTATAGAATTTGTCGGTTTTTAGTTTCAATACCGACAAAAATATGTCAGTAGCGGATTATTAAATCTAATTCAATTGAACTTTTTTTGTTTTGTTTTTTCACAGCTAATTAAATTTGGTTTCAGTTTCGGTTTAATTTAATTTTGGTAATTTAAATTCGGTTAATTGTAAAACTTACTAGTTGAATACTAGAGATGAATGTATGGGCATTAGCTAGCTCCGCCGCAGCTACAATCTCAGCCTCCGTCGCTGTCACGGCCTCATCTCCGCCTTTACCATAAGCAATGTTAGCTCGAATCGTATCATTAAACAACACAGGCTCTTGTCCCACTAATCCCATTTGTTGTCTTAACCATTTTAATCGCAGCTTCTTAATCTCAACTCCATCTAATGTTATCTGACCAGAATCTGGATCATAAAATCTCTGTAATAACGAAATCACCGTCGATTTCCCAGATCCACTTTCTCCCACCAAAGCAACGGTCTGAAATAAACAGCAAAAAAAAAGACTACAATTAGAGTTTAAAAACAAATATTATCAGAAATTTAATGATCAATTTCTTTTAGATGAAAGAAAATGATCAATTTATGTTCTTGAATTCAAATATTATGTATGGGGAAATGGTAAAATAGTATCCAACTTTTTTCGATTCGGTGTAATAATCCCAACTTTTAAAATGGTTTTTTTTAATCCTAGATTTTGATAATCGGATTTTTTAAACCTTAAGAAATTTTGTGAAATAAAATTAAATTGTCAATCTAAAATTAAACCATAATTTCAAAATTTACCAAATCCAAATTAGGATTGATGGTACTATAGTTTCAAATATAAATTTGAATTTTCGGTTTAGAAACATGATTATTAAGATTTTAAGGTTTAAAAACTCCAATTTTCAAAATTAAAAGTTTTAAAAAACTATTTTTTAAAATTTGGGATTTTTACACCAAATTCATAAAATTCAGAGTTTTATTTTACCATTTTGCCATTATATATTGAAGTTAAGATCTTACTTTTCCTGCACGAATTGTTAAGCAAAGATCACGAAAGATTTGAGTGTCTGGTCTTGCTGGATAAGTAAAACTTAGATGACGAAGTTCAATATCTCCTTTAACATTCTCCAAAACTGTTCCTGATTCATCACTCGAATCAATCTTTGATTTTCTATCAATAATCCCAAAAATCGAAGCAGCTGCAACTCTAGCTTTACTCGAATCTGGAGCAAATGAACTCGATTGTGATATCCCAATTGCCGCCATTGTTAAAGCAAAGAAAACCTACAAAATCCCAAAAACACAAAAACGTTTCTTGCTCAATAAGTAACAGAAATTTCACAAATTTTTAAGCCATGACGGCGAAAAAAACTCATAAACTATCTGTTTTTGGCGAAACAGACCATAAACTATCAAGTCAGTGGAAAAACCTCCGAATTTTGGTTTTTTGGCGAGAAAATCCCTAAATTTTGTTTTTTTTTTGAGAAAACCCCCATAGAAAAAACTTCTCCGTTAATTTACCCGTTAAATCATATTATTCATCTCTAATTAAATAAAACTCTAAAAAGTAAAACTAAAAGATATTAACTATAATTAATGAAAATTAAAATTGTATAGTTTGCACACATCGTTTTATTTAATTAGATAGTAAAGATAATTTAACGGTCAATTTAATTGAGAGGTTTTTTTGTCAGAAAAACAAAGTCTAAAGGTTTTTTCGCCGACTTGATAGTTTTAGGTTTGTTCGCCAAAAAAACAAAATTTAAAAGTTTTTTTGCCAACTTGTTAATTTAAGGTATGTTTCGGCAAAAACAGATAGTTTAGAAAAATTTTCTCCGCCATCCCAAATTTTAATAAATGAAATGATAAGAGAGTTTATTACTAACCTGAAACACATCATTAAATGTCGTTTTACCATCTTCAACCAATCTAGCTCCAGCATAGAAACTTGTAGCGTAGACAGAAAAGAGTATGAAGAACGAGAAGCCAAACCCTAATCCACTTATAATTCCTTGTTTAATTCCATCTTTGATCGGTCCTTCGCAATGTTTCCTATACAATTTCATCACTTTTTCTTCAGCACAAAAAGATGCAACAGTTCTTATACTCCCAACTGCATCATTCGCTACTTGACTCGCATCTTCATACTTCGTCTGTAACAAAAACAAATCTCAAAACTCATTTTCTTGTGTCACAAGAACCAGTCCCTCACTTTTTACATTTTTTTGAAAAAACCCCTCATCTTTTAATTTGGTTTTTAAACCCCAAGTTTTTAAAATTCGGTTTTTGTTCTCGCATCTTTGGTTTAAATTCGCACCTTTTAATTTGGTTTTTTAAACTCGCACTTTTCAATTTAGTTTTTTAAACCACAGTTTTCAAGAGCAGATTGTAGGGATTAACACGTTAGAGTGACGGTTGAATTAGTAGTAGTCGTGGCGACCTTGAAAAGTTTTAAAGACGATAATTTTTTACACAAATACGAGAAAAGTTAGGGGTCAAAAAACATTAA
This sequence comes from Aethionema arabicum, assembly GCA_000411095.1. Classification (NCBI taxonomy): domain Eukaryota; kingdom Viridiplantae; phylum Streptophyta; class Magnoliopsida; order Brassicales; family Brassicaceae; genus Aethionema; species Aethionema arabicum. Next base: position 138,737 of record KE151742.1, on the reverse strand, counting down.
TTTGAAAGATTAAGGTTTAAAAAACGAAATCGAAAAATGAGTGACTTTTTCATAAGAAAACGGTAAAGATGAAATGGACTAGAAAACGGATTAATTATTAAAAAAAAAGATCTGAAAAAATTGGGATTGTTTGGGTTAAAAATAAAAATGGGATTGTTGGGGAAAAAAATTGGGTTTAAAAAACTAAATTAAAAAGTACGGGTTTTTTTTAGCAAAAATTGAAAACTTATGAAACCGTTTCACGATAATCCAAAAAAAAAAACTAGGTTAAGAACTAAAAGCAAACCTTAGTGTCTTCACTAAATCCTTTCAAAAACTTAACTTGAATATAACCATTAATCCCAATCAAAGGAAGCATCACCAATATAATCAAAGCTAATTCCCAACTCGCAGTAAACGCTATAACCAATCCAGAAACCGCAGACGCAGCGTTTTGAACCGCTAAAGCCAATGCATCACCTACTAAAGCCTTAATCAAAGCTGCATCAGCAGACAATCTAGCCCCAATCGTACCGCTAGAATTCCCAGACTCATCAAACCATCCAATTTCCATATGAACAATCTTCTCAAAACACATTGATCGAATTCGTCGAATCAGTTTCCCTCCAGCAACCGCAAACAAATACGTTTGCGCCGGCGAAACAATCAAAG
>KE151742.1:116463-130382 GCA_000411095.1 Aethionema arabicum | reverse complement strand
ATGGTATGGTATGGTATGGTATGGTATGGTATGGTATGGTATGGTATGGTATGGTATGGTATGGTATGGTATGAATCATATTTTACGGATTCATTGATTAAACTACGACCACTTCCTTCAATTTTAAGGATTATATTTTACCAAAGCTCATGTTACCGTCTCTATATTGAACTAATCTATATAATTAACTTTTTCAAATTGAACTTCTAATTTTATCATAATAAAACAATTAATAATGGTTATATGTACTAATTGTTGTGGTAAAAAAAATTAAGTTATAAATATGAATTATAGTTGTAGATTTTTTTGCGAATTTAAAATTCTAAGGAAAAAAAAGACTTAAGTGACATTAGTTTCATTTGAATCCATCCAAGTCTAACACCATCTCCAACTGTACATTTCAATTTTTGTTTTTTCTTCAAATTTGTAGAATACGATAGAGATAGAGTCGTACTCAAACATTTGGAACCCGTAAGCGGTAAAAAAAAATTCAGTCTATATATAAACATATAAACTACTAATATATTGGATTTTTTAATATTTTTTTTAAAAAAAATTAGAGCATTTAATATTGTAAATATAAACTACTCTTGTAGATATAAAATATTAAAATATTAGGCTCCTTAACATTTACAGAAAATGTGACTCGTTAAACAATTGTTTAAAATTTTTTTGCCATAGACACCGCTCTGGATAGAGATTATATATCTAATAGTTTAGTTCTTTTTTTCTATTGACTCTCTAATATTAGTTATTACTAATATCTTCTATTTTTCTTATTTTGAGATTACGTCATTGTTTTAATTTTAACAGTAATTCAAAAATCTTACAATTTTGTATAAATTAAAATTACATTACATATAGGACAACTAACAACAAAATATAATTATATTTGATACAATGTTCTATCAATAAATTGTTATTTAGGTTATATTATATTTAATTTAGTACTAATTATGTATTTGAATTTTGATTGTTGGTTAATTTTGTTGTATTTACTATTTAATATATATCAGTACTGAAAAAAAAATACACCAAGAAACGTAAATTTTATTTTGATCGGTGATAGATTTGTCGGTTGAATTAATTTGATTTGGGGTTTAAGAGAGTTAAACAAAAAAAAGAAATTCATGTACCAAAGTATTGTTTTCACATTTTTGTTTGATATTCAATTTTTTTATTTTTGTTGGTGTATTACAGTTTATTTAATTTTTTTTTTTAAGTTTTTTTTACATGAAGTTTTTTTATAATGGTGTTTATAAGTTATGGTGTTTATTTTTTTTAAATATTATGATAATTTAAAAATTGAAGAAAATATGTACAATAACCCCTTGCTTATAAAAAAATTATAATAATTAAATTTCTTTTTGAAAATTTGGTAAAAAAATTTTGAATTTTGTTCGTAATAGTTTGAATAATTCAAAATTGTTCCATTCATATTTTCATGAAACTTATTTTTTATAGTCTATAGAGTAAGCGATTAATTACTTTATAACAGAAAATTTTCTCCCACAGTTGAGAAACTCCAAAATCTATATCGAAGAATCCAAGATCGTCATCAAAAAATCATTCAAACTCACGAACATCCCATCACCAGAACTATCCGCTAAGTACTCGGAACTATCCGCTAAGTCTTCGAAACTATCCTATCTTTATCAAGATACTCAAAAACTTGTCTTTAAGACGTCGGTTAAGGCCTAAGGGCTTGGACATTTTCTTCAACTCCCAATAATGTTTCCATTGATGGAGAAACCCAAAGAATACATTTCAAGACCAATAATATATATCAGAGTGCTATTCATGTTTCTTTACTTAGTTATTGGAGTCATCATTTACTCCATCTATAGAAGCAAATTCTCGGGTATACAACCCATGTGGCGTTAGATGGTTTATATGTCAGCGTAGTGACGTTGTCGATTGTTGGATATGGGGATATTGTTCCAACTAGAACGGGAACGAAAATGGTTATCGGATTTGTCTTAGTTAGTTGTGGAATTTTCAATGTTATTCTCGAAAAACTTGTTCATCATATTCTTCATGTTCAAGAGAATATGAAATTAACCAAGTATAATTTTAGAAAATAATTTGTATCGATACATTTTATGATTAGTTGTTGACTCGTGCAATGCACGAAATTTTTTTTAATAATGTCTTATATATTATATTCCCTCTGTATCAAAAAGATTGATGTTTTGGTTTTGGTTTTGTTTATTTGTTTCAAAAAGATTGATTTTTTGTAATTTTTTATTTAATTTAATTAAAATAAATCAAAATTTTTGTGAACTCCCAATAATCTAACAACAAGATTAAATGTTTTTAGATTTATGATGCTTATATATTATTTAAAAATAACTAAAAAATCAATAATTAATTACATACTTATTATTTCTTAATATATGTGAAAAAATGTAGAACATCAATCTTTTTTATATGGAGGGAGTATTATTTTAGAAGAGTAAGGATAATATAATAGTAGGAAGAATTGAAGAAGAATTTCTCTTTTTTGGTTTGTGTTTGAAGATGAAGAATGTGTTTGGTTATATATATATAGATGTGTTATGTGTGATTGTGTGTTGGGCCATGCGTAGATGTGTTATGTGTGATTGTGTTTTGGGCCATGCGTTGACTTTGACTTTATATTTTAGTAGGTTTGTGTGTTATATATGTATGAAAGACTTTAGTTTAGTTTTTGGTCTAATATAGTCTTGATTGCATTAAATTGTTTTTGTAATGAATTTAACCGCAAAATCATGTGTTATATACCATTTTTTTTTTTCAATGTTATATACCATTTATGATGCTCAAAACTGATAAGAAAATTTATTATATTGTTGAAAAAACATTCAATTTAATAATGACTACGATTTCGTGTACAATTTAAAAATTCTGAAATATGGGTTCACAAAATTTAACTAAAAATCATGTGTTAATAATACCTACGAAAAATAACCAAGTAATCACAATTTTAAATTTTATTAACCATAACATAAACTGAGCAAAACATGAAACTTTAACTAATCATATCTAATTATTCTTATAACGATATACAGTCATCATAGTTACAAAATTTATAGCATTACCTTCCAAAGCTGTTAAAAGAAAAGGAAGCTGAGTTAACTGAACAATTGGAGCAGGACAGGTTTGTAATGTCGAATATGATCTAAACAGAGCAGCTGAGCTCAAATATAGAAGCTTGAACTCATTACAACGTCAACGGTATAATTTAGACACTTAATATAGCTTGTAGTTTTCTAATTGTAAGAAAAAAAAAATGTAAATGATTTAGAAAAAATAGAAATTCGGTTTAAAATTTGGTTTAATATAAAAATGAGATATAGCCATTCAAAGACAAACACACAATAGAAAAAAACAATACAAACAGAAATACAAAAGTTAAAATAAAAATAAAAATAAAAATAATAATAGCTTATTGGTTTTGTCTGATGAAAATAAGAAAAAAAGACTTAAGCTTGAGGTTTGTCCCACTTGAGTGGCTTGACGACTTCCCAGGTGAAGTCAGGGTCGTCACGACCGAAGTGTCCATAAGCAGCTGTCTTCAAAAACCTTCCGTTTCCTCCTCTCTTCAAGTCCAAGTTAATCGTCATCATTCCTGGTCTGAAATCGAAACTCTCCTTCACAATCTTAAGTATCTCCTTGTCTGGAATCTTTCCAGTTCCGTATGTGTCTACGAAGACAGAGAGTGGCTCAGGGACTCCAATGGCGTAGGAGACTTGGACAAGAGCTCTACGAGCCATGCCGTTAGCTACAACACTCTTCGCGGCTTGTCTAACAATGTAGGCTCCACTTCTGTCGACCTTAGTTGGGTCTTTGCCTGAGAAAGCACCACCTCCGTGAGCTCCCCAGCCACCGTAAGTATCGATAATGATCTTACGTCCGGTTAAACCAGCGTCTCCGTGGGGTCCACCGATGACGAAACGACCCGATGGGTTAAGATGGAAGATGGTTTTCTCGTCAAGGTATTTCTCAGGGACGACTGGTTTGATCACATGTTCCTTAAGGTCACGTGCGATTTCGTCGTTGGTTACGGTTTCATCGTGTTGAGTTGAGATAAGGACGGTGTGGACACGGATTGGGACCATGGCGCCATTGTCGTTGTAATACTCAACAGTGACTTGAGTCTTACCATCAGGTCTTAACCAGGCGCAGGTACCGTTCTTTCTAACTTCTGTTAAGCGAGCACCGATCTTAGTTGCGAGAACATGACTCAATGGCATGAGCTCAGGGGTTTCATCAGTAGCGTAACCAAACATGTGACCTTGATCACCAGCTCCAATATCTTCTGGACGTTTAGTGAAATGACCGTGAACACCTTGAGCAATGTCTGGACTTTGTTCTTCAATGTTAACAAGGACTTTGCAGTTATCAGCATCAAGACCAACATCATCAGAGACAAATCCAATAGCACGGCAAGTGTCACGGACGATCTTCTCGTAGTCTACCTTGGCTTTGGTAGTAATCTCACCGAAAACCATGACCATGTTGGTCTTGGTGCAGGTCTCACAAGCAACTTTGCTATCAGGGTCTTGTTCAAGGCAAGCGTCGAGGACAGCATCGGAGATCTGGTCACACATTTTGTCAGGGTGTCCCTCATTGACGGACTCAGATGTAAATAGGAAGGTCTCCATTGTTGTTAGTAAGCTACAAGAATGGAATAAAAACTGTTTTAGCCTTATGTTTATCTACAAAGAATAGATTCACCATATCCTACAAAAAAGCTTTTATAAAGAAATCTATATTCGAAAGAATCATTCGCTCAAGTGATATAAAGCTAGAAAGATTCCAAATCGTAAAAATTAAGTCTTATCCTTACTGATTCCCCCTTCTAGCACTACTCATTAATGCACAAGTAAAAGAAGAAGAAAATAGGTCATGATTGACTAGCGAAATTTATCAATCTTAGTTAATTAAATCAAACTATATGCATATCATATTGAATTAAACAAGAATTCGAGTAGATTTATAATCAATTCCACACATGAACAATGAACAAAATCATGTTATTTATGTGTACGAGAAACACAGATCCAGATCTGAACTCCATTATGGCCATAACCGTCAAATCTATGAAGAAATTAGTACATATAGAGGAAAACAACCAGATAATTTACTCAAATCTCTCAAATCTGAGAAAAAAACTTGAGAAACTCTAGTGACACCATTTCAGATTCAACAACAAAATCAAACTAAAATGGCTCGAGAGTATCAAAAACCTAATAGCTAACCTCATTTCATCTTAAATTCAACATTCAACACGCGATTTACTCTACTCGACTCATCAAATCGAAAACTAACCCAAATCGTACTTTAGAGACAGAAAACATAGATCAAGAGAAAGGTAAAGCAACGAGCAGCCTAAATCGAAGAGAAAGATGAAGAACAATACCTAATTTCGTCGAGAGCTATGAGATTCAGCGATTCAGATCTCGAACGATAAGCTCAGATCTCTTTCGCTTAAAACCTTTGCCTCGAATACCAGAAGGAACAAATTGGTACGAGTATTAACTCTCGAGTCTGTGGCTATTTATAGGACTTTGTCGGTATAGTGTTGACTTGTAACCGGTTCAGCCGGTTAAGCACCCTACTTGGACTTAGACACGTTTTTTCAAAGGCTTTGGCCTACCAATATTTACTTTTTAGCTGTTAAATTATTAATTTATGTGTTTTCAGATCCAAATCAAACCAATTAATCCGTAATTGATTTTTTAATTAAAAATACATTAAAAAAATTGGTTAAGCCTGAAAAATAAAAATGGTCAAAATTGGCTAATTTATAAAGCCTTAAATCTAAATGAAATGATTAAACCGATAGATTTGTGATTGAATGAAATGTTTTAACCGATCGGTTTACTATTTCGTAAAAATATTATTAATTTTAATTGGCTAATGATTGATTACTTTTGGCACATTAATTTAACGTAATAAATGGTACGAAGTGTGAAAACAAAAACGTTTTTATAATGCAACTAAATAACAAAAATAATTAAAAAGCATTAATTATTTACCAATAAAGTGTACACAAAATATATTCATTTTGGGTTGGTGAGTATAAATTTTGTAGTTGTTGGTAAGAATAAATTTTAACCGTTGGATCATCAATATTGAACGGCTGATTTAATCTCGAGGTTTGGTGAAGCAATTTTGACCAACCTCGCTTATTATTAAGTCACTATCATTATATTTCTAATTATTTGTTTGATGAACCTAAACTACTTTTTATCATATTTTTTAATACTTCAAATTATATACTCTTCAGTAGCTTTTAATTTAATAATTTTTCTTTGAAAACAATGCTAACTTCGATAGATTATGGTTTAATTTTTGCTTAAATAAAATAAAATAAAAATTTCGGATAAATCTTAATTTTAGGTGTGCACGGAATTAAATTATTAATCGAATCCCTTACAAAATTGAATGTGAAGTAAAATATGAAATTATTTTTTAATAATTTTTGTATGCTCTGATATTTTACATAAATCATGTTAGAAAAATCACGTGATTGACAACTGTCTTGGTAACTTATGAATTACCGGGATATGCCGGTCATACACAGCAAAATAGCCAAGTACAATCGACTTCACCAGCTCCATATCGGCNCTCGGCTCGGTTATGTAGTTGGTGCGTATTTGTAGCCACTCCTCATTGGGTAGTGGCGAAGTTGCGGACGTGTAATGTATATTACTGGCCCATTATTTATTTATTTTTTTAGAAAAATATTATTCGGTAATTACTTTCCCTGTATATAATAATAACTAATTTCTTAATTAACAATATTAATTCGGGGGAAAAAAAATTAACAAAAGTATATTACCGACACATATTAAAGCCCACGAGTTGAAACTATCAAATCACTATGGGCTAGCCCATTGGGCCTGAGATTTAAATATAAATCGATTAATAAAAAATGCGGTGAGCGTGGATCGAACACGCGACCTTCAGATCTTCAGTCTGACGCTCTCCCAACTGAGCTATCCCCGCTGACTTGTCAACACTTCACATTAATTATTAATAAACATTTCTCGATTGTTCCTGAGTGGTGGAGATTTTAGTCTTATCTGCGAAAACACAGAGAAATCAAATCAGAGAAAGCTTTTACAATGTCTGTAACAACAATTAACATGAACTCAACCAATCACTACTCATCTAATATCACTAAAATCCCAATTTTTCAATCACCCATTTGCATCAATCGAAGATACACTTTCTCTTCTTTTAGTAAACCTTCATCGTTTTCTCTAAAATCACTAAATGGCTCGTCTTTCTCTTCTTCCATTACTCGCAGATCAAGGTTCAATGTATCTAAGCGTTTCTCTGTTTCCATGGTGTGGCAAGACTGCTCGTAATCTCTCACCTAATCACTCATTTGTTTACAGAATTTGATTAATTTCAGTGATTTAGATGCTTACCCACTTTGAAATCCTTGGAAATTTCGATGCTTTTATGGAAAAGAGATTCAATTTTCTGGAAATAGCTTGAATCTAAGCATAGATTATACTAATGTTGATCAAATGTAATGAAATTTGAGTGAATTTTTGTGGTTTATTTTGGGAATTTAATAGAGTGAAGATGGAAGTTGATATTCCAGTATCTGTAGCATATGATTTCTACTTGGATCGTGAATCTTTCCCTAAATGGATGCCATTTATATCATCTGTAGAGGTTAGACTTCAATCATTTCATAAAAGTTTGAATCTTGATAAGCTTTTAAATTTGTGAAAAATTGATTGTTATGATCTATTTAGGTGTTGAAAGAGAAGCCTGATCTCTCAAGATGGTCACTTAAATACAATGCTTTTGGTCAAGACATTAAATACTCTTGGCTTGCTCGTAATCTACAGGTAAGAAACAATCCATTGATTCAATTTTAAATCTCTTTTCTTTGATCTCATTACATGAATTTGCTTGTGAAAATGTGTGTGTTTTGCAGCCTATTCCTAATCAAAAAATCCATTGGAGATCTCTTGAAGGTCTTCCTAATAAGTAAGCAAGAACATCATTTTTATCAAAGCTCTTGTTCTTATCTAGGGCCGGTCCTGAAAATACGAGGGTCTAAAACAAAAATTGATAATAAAACCGATATAAATTTGGGGCACCAGCATGTTCCTATCATCTTCCTAACGTTTTTTTAAATTAAAAATTGCAGAGGCAGTGTTAGATTCTTTCCTAAAGATCCTTCATCATGCGTTGTAGAGGTAAATTCACTTAATTTTTAATTCAATACATTGAAATCTTACTATAAAGTTTCTTGATTTTGTGTTCATCTCTTCTTTAGCTTACTGTATCTTATGAACTCCCTGCACTTTTAACCCCTTTTGGATCGGTAAGTAAAAACAACATTTTAAAACACTCAATTTTCGAATCTAAACGCTGAGTTTTGCTTAAATTGACTTACCCTTTTGCTTGATTTAGGCGGTTAGACCATTCTTAGAAAGCTTACTTAGAGGTGGACTTGAAAAGTTTGCAGCTTTGGCTAAAAAAACTTGAAAAAAATGTTAGCTTTTTTCTATACTCTTTAAACCCTAAATCCACACAGTTTTCATTACCTAATAAAAAACATTTTTTTTTGTATTTTGCAGGAATCTATATGTTTTCTGATATGGGTTTTTGAGAATCTATATAAATATGGTTAGAGTTTGTTTATATGACTTTTGTATGATTAAAAGTGATGATTTTTAGGTCACCAAAACACACAAGAGAAGTACAAAGACACATGCTTTAACTAACTCTGACCAGAATTTATTTACTTAGATCAAGACAAAGTACAGAGACATAAGTCACGCAAACTGAGCTTTTGACAACACACTTTGCGTGGAGTGTTGAGTAATAAAATTAAAAGAAAGAGACAAAAAGACTAAAAAGTTTGGGTTTTTTTGAAAACTCTTCTTTTTTCCTAATTTGTTTTCTTTAAAATTAAAAACCCTAATAAATTCTATGACAACTCTTCTCAATCTCTTTTAGATCTAAAAGAGTTATGTCATCAATAGCTTCTGGTACTCTTCAAATCATTAAACCTTCTGTTTCTCTCAAAAGGGTACCAAGAATATACATAAAGTCTTCAACTTTTTCTTCAAAGCAGCCATTGTTAATGCTCTCTGCAAAGCTTCTAAACCCTAACAATGGTTTCTCATCTTCTTCTAAATCTTTTAGACCTGTTATGCAATGGCAAGACGTCACGTAAATCATCTCTTTTTCAAATACTCAAAACCTTTAAAATTAATTAAATTATTTTATAAAAGTTCTTTAAAGTTTTGGAATTTGCAGAGTAAAAATGGAAGTTGCAGCTTCAGCTTCCGTGGCTTACAAGTTATATGCAGATCGTGAATTATTCCCTAAATGGATGCCATTTTTGTCTTCTGTTGAGGTAATTTAATCTTCTAGAAGCTTCTTGAAAAATTTGTGTTCTTGATTTTTGTTTAAAACACCTTTTAGTTTTATTAATTAATTATAGGAAATGGAGGGATCTCCAGATCTATCACGTTATTTGGTAAAACTTGAATCATTTGGACATAAAATCGAATATTATTTTCTAGCTAAACAATTACAGGTATAATAATAATTTATTTTTTCTGTAATTAAATTGATTTTAAAATATGTTAAAAACCAATTAATATTGTTTTTTCATGAATTTTAATAGCCAATTCCGGATAGAAAGTTGCATTGGAGATCTATTGAGGGCTTTGCAAATAAGTAATTTTTTGTATATATAGTATAATTTTAATTTTCTAATGAATTGTATAAATATTTATATTTTATATTTTTGTTGTATTTATAAAATAGAGGGAGTGTTCGATTTTTTCCAAGAGGGCCTTCTTCTTGCTTAGTGGAGGTGAGTTTGTAATTTGCATTGTATTTTGTAATCTTTAATTAATTTATTTTAGGTTTTTATGCAGATATTTATTTTATATTTAGTTAATCAAAATAAAGATAAAATTTTATTAAAATAAATTTCTGTGCTCATAGTTTATTTAGTATTTATTTTTTACATTATACGATGAAACTAATTGCTTTTTGTTTCATTTATTCACTAATTGTTCTTTTTTTTATTTCAGATTAATTTTTCATTTGAAGTTCCAAATGGTTTAGGTCCTTTTGGACATGTAAGCCTATTTAGATCATTTCTTGACGATCTTTAATTTTCTTATTTTTCACTTATTATATTTTTTTTTCAGGCAATGAAACCATTTATGGAGAAACTTATTCAAGGAGGGTTGGAGCGCTTTGCTGCATTTGTGAAGACAATTTAAGGCTACAAAAATCAAAAATTATAAGTACAGACTTATACTTAATTCCTTTGCTTTAACGTCCAAATAAATTATTTTTTAATGTATTTTTTTGTTATTGTTAGTTTATTCAAACAAAAAGAAGTAAATAAATTTAAGTAAAATATTCTTTGAAAAGTTCAATATTTGTTAGTTGTTACATCATAAACTAAAAAAATCGGATTTTACAAATTTAGTCAGTCATTATATATTTTAACTCTAGTTAATACAAAAAAGCAAAAGAGTTGATTTTTACAAATGGGCTTGACACATGAGCTCTTCATGGCCCATAAGTTTCTAATTATAATATCAAATTCTTTTTTTTCAATTACAATATCAAATTTATATTCACTAAAATGCGTTTATACGAATCATTAACAAAAATATAAGTGTTGTTAATAACATATATCTAGATTTTGCTTACTCTAAAAGCTATAACTAAAGAAAAATCTCACATAAACAAATTATATATTATTTTGTTTATTTTTTTTTAGCCCAAATTATTTTATTTAATTTAAGCATAATTTTTTTTTCATCTAGAACCTTAATCCATAAAATAAAAATAATAATTGAAATAGAAATTAATAAGAGTATAAAAGGAGATATTCAGTAAAAGCAAAACAATTGAGTATATTACATAATTTTCTTTTCTTTTAATCATTTCCGGTTTAGCCGACATCTCCACTTCTATCAATATCTACTTAAGATTTTATTGTTTAGATTTTTTAACGAATTTTACAAAAATTTCCCAAATGCAATCATTATTTTTTTCGTATATAGATTTTTTGTTTTGTAAGATAGACGGCTAATATTTTTTTTTCTTCTAGTTATATATTTATTTATCTGATAAAAAAATATTTAATTAATTTTAAATAAGATGGAAATATAATCTCAGTATATAATATATAAGGTGTACCATATACCAAATTTTAAATCTTGACAATATCATATATACCGACCACCAAAATGTTTCGAAAGAATTACTTTATAATTTTTTTTTTCATTCTTGTGTAAATATATGTTAGCATATTTCTACATATACTTAATAAAAGTTTTATATTAACGTTTGTTTACAAAATTCTGGTTTAACTATAAAAGATAACATTGGACAAATTTTTTTAAGAAATATTTTATTTAACACAAACGTATTTAATCTATTTCCCAACTATCACTACAAAACGGAAATAACTATAAACATATATAAATATAAGTTCAAATTTAAAATACATTACTTCAAAAAAAAATACACCAATTTAATTTAAAAGAAACTACACGTACTTTAATTGATTATAGAAAAATAAAATCACACTTAACTAAAAAGTCATCATTTATTTTCATTGTAATTTCGCTATTTCATCTACACTGTTTTTTTTAATTGAAAATGATTTTGTTCATTAACATTAAAAAAAAGTATTTTCAAAAATTACAATCACTTAGTATATTTTTGGAAAAAAAAACTTTAAATTAATATATTTTTGGAAATCCCCTATGTTTCTAGAAAGACGTCCTATATATATTTTTGTTTACAGATGTTTGGTTTAACTATAAAATAAATTAATAACATTGAAGGATCAATTTTTTCTTATAAAAAATATTAAATTTTATTACAAACGTTTTTAATCTATTGGTCAACTATCACAAAAATGTGTAAAAAATATAATTCAACGCATGCATTAATAAATAAATAAAAACTAAAAAAATGGGGGATAAAATAGAAGATGGAGCAAGAGTATGGAGAATGGAGACTTGCATTATAGATTAAGCAAAGTGTATATCTACCAAAATTCCTCTAGTTTTGGGTCAACTTTTCCAATTGGTCAATTTTCATATTTCACTATTTCCTACAATATCTTCATACACTTGCATCACCGCAACTTTATATTACAAAATCCACAAATTTTGATTTTTTAAAATCACTTTNTAAAATCACTTTCTTATATATATATATATATATTTATATATATTTATTTATGTATAATCATTTTGGACAATAGGCTTACGATCACATAGTGGATTAATGGTAATTTGCACATGACAACTAAATTCAAACACATTCGACTGTAGTTTCGTCACTATTTATCTATTAGATTGAGTTTGTAGCCCAAAATCATATTAAAAGAAAAATATATATAAAACTGATTTTGGACCCAAACTAGGTAAACTTGAACTTCGAATCCAAAACTTAAAAATATACTTTTAGTAAAAAACAATTCCGTAAAAACGAATCCATTTTTTCTTATTATTAATCCAGTGTCCAATTATCTTTGGACTTGAGTATATATGGGTGTGTAAAGAAGCATGCAACATGTTCCATACCCTAGAAAGAAAGTAGACATAAGTGTAGATATCATAGTATGCTTAAGCACTTAACATAGCCTCTTGCCTTATATGGACCAACTTCTACCATATCAATCTACATCTTACATTATCACTTAACCCTCCATATATGTATATATAATATTTATATTCATTGTATTTAGAAAATAGTCTTAATTAATTATATAATATTGTAGTCCAAAAATTTGGCTATGGAATATTCCATTGAATATATAGTTATATAGTCATTGATTTGACTTTTTGTCTTCTATATTTTTTTTTTGTGTGTTAAACACATGTGAATTTAAACAAAAGAAATAAATCATATCACAAGTTTAAACCGAATGAACTGAAGTCTGAACCAAAAATAGTAATAATATTTTAACAAAAAAAGTACTATATATATAGGTATAGTATAATATATAAGTGTAAATTTTATAGGTGTCTCGACGTTCTATTTTTGAAAACTAATAGTATATTATACTAATTAATTATGATGCCCAATCATTTTTTTTAAATACGAGCATCGTGTACCTACATGTTCAATTTAAAATTCATATTGTTTTATTACTACATATATACAATTTTCTTCTTGAATATAAAATATATTTATCGCATGATTGTGCCGAATTAATTGACCGTACCAAGATTCTTATAAATTTATTTATTGATTGATTATACATTGTATTAACTATATAATTTTAAATGTTTTTGGGTGGTAAGTGTTCAATTTATAAAATATTCTATATATTTATGGTAATTAATTATGACGTTTATAAATTAAGCATAGTCTACCTACATATTTAATTTTATATCTATATTTCTTAATAAATATTAACTTTTAATATGTCGTATTGTCGCCGCCATTTTCGTGGAGGCTGAGGTCACAAGGTGCACATCATATTCATTTTTTCCTCCTATATCCATCTTATTAAATATAATTTCTCCATAAAATTATATTTAATTTTCACTCTCCTTTAATAATTAACATCCTTCCCCAAATCTTACATTTAAAAATTAATTAAAAGAAAATTTACTCTCAAAGTACATAGCTGGTCTTGACGTAATTATGTTAATATAATCAAGCAATTAGTATACGATAATTACATATTATTGAAAAATTAAAAATTACGATCGATATCATGCAATTTATAAATATAAAACAATTGACCCTGATAATTATTTTTAAAATAAACAATCAATTAATGTATGCCCGAAAAATATATTTTATAAGTATCAACATATCTTTAAATTTATAACTTAAAATAAACAATAAATTGAATAGTTACCGTTCTATTAATCAAATTAATAATCAATTTTTGTTAA
>KE151742.1:94262-106353 GCA_000411095.1 Aethionema arabicum | reverse complement strand
ATATTCATAAGAATATTTGCCTTTGTAACAAGGATGCAAAAAGTGGAAAAAAGAGTGATAAAAGATGCGTTAAACCCCTAAAAGCTTTCTTTTAGAACAGTCACACTCTTACAATGTTGTCGCAGTGAGAAAAAAAAATCTATTTTTTTTTAAAAATAGATTAATTGGAATAAAGCTATTATTCTCACGAATTTCAGTTACTCATTCTTTCACATTTAACCCTTTTGTTTTTATTATTTTTAATATTTTCAATCTACAATAAATTTAACATAATTTTATCAACAAAATTATATTATTAAAAACAGATAAACTAGTTCGTTTAGTAAAAAATAATACTTTAAATGTTTTTCTTAATTCGTAAAAATGTATTTATTCTGTATCATACAATCATTAGCACAAGAAATATATACAAAAAAATGCTGCCACCTCAAATATTACTTATTAATATAATATGAACAAATAGTTACAGATTTATACCCAAAAAAAATATTTACAGAAAGAAAAAACTTGACTACGGAGGTCATTTCTTGATATAAACCAGTAATATCTAATATTACAAAACTAAATTTAAACTATGCGTAAAAATTAGGAATATTATTATTTTATAATGACACAAAAGATATATATTAGCATTTAAAAGTAAACTATAAGTGTATAAACTAATACTCTGGCAAAAATGAAAGAGATTAATTTGGGTAAATGAACTAACCTTAGTTAAGAAGTAATTAATTTAATTAATTAATTAAGTAATTAAAATAGAATTATTTCAAAAACCAACAAATTCATTTCCATGCAGTTTACTTTACTTCGCAGTTAATCCAAAGTTTATTTTATTTATATATTTTCAAAATTTCTCGATTCACGAGTCTATCTCTGTGGATCGCTGTCTACCACAAGTTTATACATAGAATAATAAAGGGGAATTACAAAAATGCTCTTACTCAAGCCTTTTTTTAAAAATACCCTAATCATGCATCTTTGCATTATACCCAACATTATAAATGGTATACCCTCACACTTTATGAAAAATTTGGAAAAATGTATTCAATTAGGGCATTTTGCATAATTGATTTTTAGAAAAAATTTTCATTCAAGCATTTTTTGCAAAAATATCATAACAATAGACTCAAGGGTATAATTAGTAAACGCTACAAAAAAAGCACATTTGCAAAAAATGCTTGAATTAGGGCATTTTAGGTAATTCCTTAATAATAAACTCAAATTTTAATTTAGTAAAAAAAAAAATTAAATTTAAAAAAAATGAGAAAAAGACCAAAAAGTCCTTACCCTAAAGCCCGTTATCATATAGGGCTTTTCTCATGATATATATCAATTAAGCCCATTGGGCCTTTTCCAAATCCATTAAGCCTTTTATTAACGACTTTTGATTTGTGATTTTAATTAGTTTTTAGACATGAACATTGAGCATAATTAATATACAATAATAGACATAATTTCAATAGGTTTCATTATTTAAATCCAATATTTTTTTATGTCTTAATCCCATATTCGGTCCAAAATTAAGTGGCCGACATCAATTTTTTGATTGGACTAAGTTTGTATACAATTTCATCATTTGGAAATAAATACAATAGATTACTTAAAACAAGTATTTATATATATTCAATCGTCACCGTTAGATTTGTTTGATATGTTTCAATCTAACGGTTAGTATAAAACATTAAAAATACACCCGAATCTATTAGATTCTCTCTAACACAGAAGTAAACGCAAAAGTCAAGGCTCTGACGAGTGATGACATCAGTATTATGACGTCAGCAAAATGACGCCATGTTTTAACTGCTCCCATATCGTTATCTCATCACCTTGCGTATCTGTCTCCATGCTCTTTTACTTTTATACCCCTACTCGCTTATTTAATTTTTAAAATTGAAAATCAATTAACCAGCTAATTAAAATTCTAAAATAAATAAACACTCAAAATCATTTTTTTTTATCTCGATTGTATTAAGTATATGATAAAAATATTAAAGATTGAGAAATTTAGTTACATTACCAAAAACATAGAATACAAATTGTTATATTTAAAGACTAAAAATAAAGGGTAAAAAACATGGGTAGTTTCGTCTTTTCAAATTAAATTCCATCACATGATTCTCCTTTTAAAAAGGAGATATCATCGAAACACGCATTATCATATCTTATCGTTCGTCATTCTCCTAAACCTTTATAAAATGTACCCCAAAACTTTTTAAATTGCAATTTAAACCCTTTCTGTAAAATTACCAGATGGAAGAGAGCAAGAAGACGAAGATAATCGATGAAATAGAAAGTGAAGAAGAAGAGAAGAAGATTGAGATGTTCTTTACACTTTTACGAAATTACCAACTATTAAAGAAACAAAAGCGAGAAGATTTCAGTGAAAATTCTACCGATTTGACTCCAATTCCAAGGAAGAAATTAAACTCCGGTGGAAAATCCGGCGTTGTAGTTCCGGCGTTTCAACCGGAAGATTTCTCTCATTGTTGGTTAGATTTAAAGCCATCGATTTCAGCTGCAGATGAGATAAAAAAGGTAAAAAAAGAAGCAGAGGAAGAAGAAGAGGAGAAGAGTCTAGATCTTAAACTTGCTTTGTAATTACTATAAATTTGTTAATTTTTTTTTTAATTTTAGGTCAAAACTCATAAAAAAGTCAACTCTTTAACTTCATCTACAATGATTCCTCTTCCTCAGATCTCTGAAACAAATTACAACTCTTAGCTCTTAAGCTTTGAAGTTTAGAGGTCAAAAGATTGTTTTTTTTCCTTCCTCTTCCTCTTCATCTTCTTGCTCTTTTGATCTCTGTAAAATCCTCAGATTTGAACCTTTTTCTGTTCATAATCAAAAGATTAGTTTCTGGGTTTTCTTGTAATCTCCAAAATCTATACAAAAGTCATCTCTTTTTCAAAAACCCATTTAGATTAATGGGGATTACACAAGGAAAGCCATTTACAAATTGGTTTCAAGCAAAAGAGACAAGAATAGTTGTGTTTGGTCTTCCTGGTACTGGAAAATCCTCCATAGTTTACAAGCTCAAAACAGGAGAAAAGCCTTGCATAAACATAGCCACAATTGGTAAGCTAAATTAAACCAATCAAAATCATCACTTTTTGTTCTCTAAATGTTTCAAAATACATACTTTATTTATAGGATTTGATTTGCACAACGTCAAGTATAAAGAATCAAACTTAACCATCTTTGATATGGGAGGTCAAGATCGATATAAGGTAATGAAAAAATTGTTTACTTCAAACAAAATCTAAGTAAAAGAGAGTTTAATAAGATCATAATACTTGTTACCTGTTGCAGGCGTTGCCTTTGTGGAGACATTATTGTACACGAGTATCTGGATTTGTGTATGTAGTTGATAGCACAGATGAAGAAAGAATTGAAGAGGCAAAAGAGTATCTTAACATGGTCATTGATGAGGTAAGCAAACTCTGTTTTAAACAAGATTTGAGTTAGATTCAACATAGATTTGATGTTAAAGTTGATGTATAGATTCAAGATCATGTACCAGAGAATGTAGCTGTGCTTGTTTATGGGAATAAACATGAAGTTGTTGGATCTATGTCTGCTTCTGAGATCAGTAACAAGCTTGATCTTGCTTCTCTTCGTCTCAAAAACTGGCAAAGAAACTGGTACAAAATAAACCCAAATTTTTTAAATCTAACTTTTTTGTTCACGCACCTTTGATTTAAACCTTTGCCTTTCACTTGTTTAGGCATGTACAAAGCTCCTGTGCATTATCTGGTGATGGTTTACATCAAGGATTCGACTGGCTCTTGAAGAACACCAACGAAATCTCTTACTCAAACCAGTAAACCGACATCTTCCGGTTTTACATACCGAAAACCGACATCTTCTGGTTTAAGTTAACCAGCTCAGCATCCTTATTCGCAAGTTCCATCAACAACTTAACTCTTCTAAACGAGTAATGACTTGGTTTATGTCCTTTTTCAACCATCTGTAACAAACATTTCTCAGCTTCATTTACTTTAACCAAATCACAAAGCAGATCAAGCAACACATCCGACACTAAACTATAAGAACCAAACCCTTTTTCCATCATATCATTCCATAATCTCATCGCCATATCCACCTTTTCATGTCTCTTAAACATCTTAATCAAGAACATACAAGACTGTGTATTCGGCAAACATTCACTTCTCATCATTCTCTCATAAAGCTCCCAAGATCTTCCCAAATCATTAGCTGAAGACAAAACTCTGAAAAACAGATTATAAGTAGTTGCATTCGGAGTTAAACCCTTTTGAAACATCTCATGAACTAACATATCTGCTTCCTTAAGCCTCCTTGCTATACAGTAATTTCTAATTGCAGCATTATACGCCGCGACATCCGGGTAACATCCAAATTCTGTCATCTCCTTTAAAACCTCTCTAGCTTTATCAGGCTGACCAAGTAGCCCCAAACCACCAATAATAGTTGTGTAAGTTATAACATCAGGAGTTATATCCTCTTCACGCATCTTATCTATCAGTTCATAAGCTTTTTCGAGCTTTCGATCCTTACAATACACATCAATCATGGAGTTATATGTAACAATATCTGGTTTTAACCCCTTTTCTTGCATTTCATTAAAGAAAGCTTCAGCTTCTTCAGATGATTTCCAACCAGATAAAAGGATGTTAAAAGTCTGTAAATCAGACTTAAAGTGATGCTTTAAGCTATGATATACGTTTCTAGCATCTGTCATGGTTTTCTCTTGACATAAAGTTCTCAAAAGAGCATTGAAAGAAGTTGTGTCGAAATCAAGAATTAATCTTTTGAACTTCCAGAAAGATTCTACTGTTTGTCTAACGGAACATAACTTAGCAACTCTACCTAAAACCACTTGCATCGTCCTAAAAGAGATTAAAGTTCGATCATTTCGTTTAGTTTCAATCAAAATCTCCCAAATTTGATCAAACTTTCGGCTTCTACCAAGAATATAAAGCATTGTATCTAACGAATAAGGCGAATGATTAAACCCTCTTCTACCACCAGCGTACCTGAAAAATTCTAGGGTTTGCAGAGGATTTCCATGGCTAAATCTAACCCTTTTCAAAACTTTATCAATTAAGTCCTTTGATAGGAGGATTCCACTGGAGCTCAAAGATTCCTTTAGCTCCTCCTGGAGATTTGTTCCGTTGATCATCCGATAAATGGCTTCCACGTCATCGTCTTCTCCACGGAGCTTCACGTCAGAAGATATTGCTAAACTGTGAAGAAACGATACAGAAACACGGAGATGTGAAACGTGAGCAGTGTACAGTGAAAATAATGGCCTAAGAAGCATCATTTAAACACGAGTTTCTCTTCTACAAAAGAAAAATCTGAGCTTTGTGATAAATCAGCGAAACCCAGAAGTGAACACTGCTAGGTTAAACTTTAACGACAAAGATTTGACCCAAAGGCACAACCTTTATACAGCTCAACCCAAGAAATAAAGAAATTTCAGAGATTTCGGACACCGTCAAGCTCAATCAAACCCGGTTCATACCGGAAATTAAAAACCGGTTCGATTTTATAGCATGAATTTTACGAATAGTTCCTCCAAATTTTTTCCACTCATTGTTACTGTTGTGTGGATTATGAACAAATAATGATAAATACATCTGTAAAATGCAAATTGATATCGTTACTATGTGACACTCTTCTGGCTTGATGTGGCATTTAAAGTGGCTTCTTGAACTCCGACAGGGATGTTGATGTTGTTTGCAGTTTCTGGAGTTTTTTCCTCGGAGACTTTGAAGAACGTGTAAGACAATATCAAATTGTTGATTCCATCCATTCTTGGATCAGTTTCAAATTCAGGATCAATGTAGAAAAAGACCTGCAAGATTATATAAGTTAAAGAAATGAGTTTACTGGTATTGATTTTGCTTAAGAAGATCAGAGATCAGTAAGTGACCGGCATGTCTATTTGTTCTCCAGGAAGAAGTCGTTGCTCTTCGAAGCAAAAACATTGTATTTTGTTGAAATAAACTCCAGCCTGAAAACACCATAAGAGCCAAAGAAATAATTAGAGATGCTTTACAAAAAAAATGGAGTCTCTGTTTACTGAGTTTTTGTTTATATTACTTTCATTGGAGTGACATTATATGTCGAAACTCCTGTTATGGGAGCTGAACTTTTGTTTTCAGCGGTGTAAAAGGCGAGAGCGCTTTCTCCTGGCTTTACTCTCACCTATGATGAAAAGTAGCAAACAGAAGAATTAAGCTGAGAGATAAAGGACATTACTTAAGAAACTCAAATTATAAGACACTTAGTCACATAGATCTAGACCTCTCTTTGAGTTGGAGTGAACTTCCATTGCATTCCATCAGCAACATCAGCATTGAACTGCACAACAATCTCCCTAGGAACGGTAAAAATTAAGACGATGTTGTTACAAGATGCTCCAAGATGAGATAAGAATGATCTAAAGAGATGATGATAATAAGCACCTTTCGGCGACTTTACCGGATTGTGAATGCTTAGCAATCTTCTCTTCAACAGTCTATAGTAAAGTCAAACCAAACAAACCAGAAAAAAGTGGATTAGAAAGAGACACTGCAAAGGATCTATACATTAAGGGAAAAAAGGAAAGGAAGAAAGAAAGCTATACCTCTTTGCGTTGAACAGTTCCTCCATAACCAGTAGCTTGGCAAAACGTTCTATACAATGGCACAGCAGCGTAAGTTAGCCCCACCATGCCAAAGACCACAGCAGTTAGGTAATAGAGCATTTTCTTTGATTTGGTTTCCGTTGGAGAATGAGTAGAATACTGGCGATGCACACCAAGAAACATCGATTTAGCATTAGCAGAATGGGAATTCAGAGGAAAGTTTCCCCAAATCCCTCTCTTTATTCCATGTCTAGTAATATACTCATTGCCTTTACAAGCTTCATGACTGTAATAACGAGACGATAGAACAAAAGGAACAGTCCTACATAGACATTAAGAAGGCGTATCAGCATTTCTCATAAGTTTAACTCTATGCAACGATCTGATTTACACTTTGAATCTTAGCTTGATAGCTACTACGCATACTCAATTGTAATACTTAGAAAAAAGAGGAAACATCTTTCGCTAAGGAATTTTAACAAACAGTTGGTGAGCAACAACAGGCAAACTTTATTTACCTCGTAGAATGCGATGTTCGATGAAGATTCTCTAAATATGCAGAAATCAAAGTCCCTCTACACGCCTTCGACCACGACATGGTCGAATTTGACTCAAAAAACACTGCGAAATGACACTATCTGCACAACAAAACACGAACCCAAACGTTTCTCAAATTATCATATTCCTATAAATCTCAGGTGATGATCATGGGCAGGTTTAACTCTAACAACCCTCCGTGATCAAATCAGCAACGCTAGCCACCAGTGAAGAGTGTAACCAATCAAATACGAAGAAAAGGCGAGAAATTGAAGAGAATAGAAGACTTACACCGGTAAACAAACGGCGTTCGTTCGTCGTCGGCGACAAGATTAAAGTAACATTGAAAAATGAAAACAAAAAATTGTAGGAAGAAAAAAAAATAAAATTTGACCGGTACCAAAAAAAAAGTCAAAAACGACGACTTCTTTAATCATAACTTGCAAGGCCTGCTATGGCCCAAATAAAAATTAACAAGCCCAAATAACCCAAATAGCCCAAAAGGTCGACTTAAATTATACACGATTTCATTTATATATAAAAAAATACTTTATATATTATCATAATATTCTTTGTAATGTGTTAGTTTATAAATTCATAATTAAAAAATATTATGCATAATTACGTTAATACACTAATAAAATCCACCCGTTTATTACTTCCGAAGATTTTTATAAAAAAAAACATATATTATATCCAAAATAAAATTATCTGAAAATTTATTTTTTAATGAAGTAAAATATGTTAATTTTATTAATTTATTAACATGTTATTTTCAAGCTTAATTTCATTTTTGGAATTTTTATATCGATTTTTTTTATGCATTAAAATTTTTGTGATGATGATAGAGTTTAATTTAGAAATGAATTGTGAATAGATAAGATTTTGTATGTATATGAATGTGAGAATATATGTGTGTTAGGCGAAGTAGATGTGGAGTGGACCAATGTGTAATGTGACCGGACGCGTTCGCATGGACCAAACTTTTGACCAAATAAGCTGATCTACTTACAAAAATCATTTTATTAATGTCATATAATATACTTGGCTCATAATTCCACAATATATTCTAATTAATTAAATTATAATTATGCTTATTTCTTATATAAGGTCAATATGTTTATATATTGGGAAGTTTGATATTTGGACCGGTGAGTCAAATTTGCTTCTTTTGTATTGCTACCAAATACTTTTTTTTTGTTCAATCTCAAACTATGACTTTTTTTCCTTCTTATATTAATACACAATCTTATCTATTCAATAAAATATCTTAACATTTTTTTCACATTGATATTTTTTATATATTTTATTTTATTTGTAGTTTACGAAACTACATGATACATCACACGATTAAAATTACTATATGTCATAAGTTTATAACTATAACTATGCCATATATATGTCTTATTTAGTAGAATAAATCTGCGTTTATAATTAATATACGTAAACAATACTTTGATATTTGGAATATTAAATTTGTGTTATATAATAAATTTTATATTCAAAACACAAAGTTAGAAACTTTCGCACGTAGCTTATATTATTATCTATTAATGTTTTGCTATATATATATATATATATATATACATGTTTTGTTGTTGTAGATATCGAAGCGTAAATATAAATCATCAATTTGAAAAATAAAAATTCCAGAGATAGTACATTATTTCACATAATATTAAAAAATACGTATATATATATTAATCCAAAACTCTAAAATTTTGCTACTTTTTTCATGTAAAACTATACATTCCACATGTATATACAACATATATATATAACGAGTTTTTAATTAATTAATGAGAAACAGTTAATAATATCTCAATAAACTTATTCCCCACAATGAGTTAGAAAAAAAAAAATATTCCCCACAAGAAAAAAGGAAACAGAACTCAAAAAATATATTCCTCACAAGATAAATGAAACAGATCTCCGATTTAAAAGAGATTAAAAATATAAACTTTGATTAATATATAAATCTCTTTCATATCTCTACTCTTTATATCTCTATTTTTCTCTCTAATTTATGGATCCAAGTCCTCTCGAAGTGAATTTTAACATAAAAGTGATAAATTTACCTCGATGGATATCTCGATGTCTCCATCCATGGTTACATAACCATGGATGGATACCAAAACAACCATCAACGGTTTTGGTGTTAGTGCATAGAATAGTGTATCAATTCACTTGGGATTCTTCACTACATGGATCAATATTCACCATTGATACCTCAACTACTTTCTCACAAATTTACAAAATTCTCCATCACCAACATAACCTTACTTCCAAATTAAGCCGAACCATAGCCTCACAAATTCTTAAGGCTTATGATGCAAATGTGGGTCCTACTGCTATCAGGATACGCGTGTTCGTCGATATTAAGCGCGATACTTATTTTCCATTTGTGGTTGGAGTATATAGAAAAAAAGATTTGATACAGAAATTGGTACGAGATTGTGTGATCACTCGAAATGAATTGAAATTGAGATTATACAAAAAGGAATCTTGTTCAATTTGTTTAGAGAATTTATTAGAAGATTCTGAGAAAGTTTTGACGCGAATGCCGTGTTCACATCTTTTTCACTATCACTGTATCCTTCGATGGCTTCGTAGCAAGAATTCTTGTCCCGTTTGTGGTCATGTGTTTTTGTTAGGGTCTGAAAGATCTCCTAGTATGTGGGAAATGAAAAAATATTCTGTTATTGATTTATTTTCACTATATTCTGCTATATTTATGATGTTTGTCTTAGTTATTTATCTTATAATAGAGCATGTGAACACACGGAGAAGCTAAAGTTAACATGTGCTATTGTTATGTAGAAATATTTTTTTTCTAGATCTATTTCCTATGATCTAGTAGATTGTTTTTTTTTCTTATATTGTACCCAATCTTATCTATCCAATAAAATATCTCAACATTTTCATATTGATATTTTGTATATATTTATTTAATTTGTAGTTTACGAAACTACATCATACGATTAAAATTACTATGTGTTATAAGTTTATAACTATAACTATGCCATATGTGATTAACAAAAAAAAAACTATGTCATATGTCTTTTTTAGTATAATAAATTTGCGCTTATAATTATAATATGTAAACAATACTTTGATTTTTTTTTTTGTAACGACGTGTAAACAATACTTTGATTTTTTTTTTTTTTGTAACGGCGTGTAAAGAATACTTTGATATTTGGAATATTAAATTTATTTATTTATATATTGTACAATTTTTCTAAATTAAATATGTGTTGAAGATTTAAAAATAATGATATAAACAATAGTTTAATTTTTTTGTAAGTTCTGTAGCAAAAGTTTCTTAAGTTTCAAAATTTCAAATTAAGTCAAATTTAATATTGATTTTATATTAAAAAATTAATTTTAAATTCAAATAAAGAAATAAAAACCTAAACAAAAACACTATTAGATAAAATTGAATATAAAATGACTTTTAGTTCTAGAATATAAATCTTGAGAGAGATTTATCCAAAATTTTAAATATAAAATACTAATTATTTGAATAAGTTAGTTATGATTAAATAGATCTTTTTAACTTTAAAAATCGAATTTAAAATTATAAGATGAATTATTAATTATTTTAAATTGACTGTCGTTAAGATTAAATAGATCTTTTAAAATTTAAAATTTTAAAAATATATAATTTAAAATAAATATTCCGCACAAGAAAAAAGGAAACCAATCTCAAAAAATATATACTCCACACAAGAAAAAATGAAACAAATATCCGATTTAAAAGTGGTTAAAAAAAATATGACCTTTAATTAATATAAATCTCTCTAATTTGTCTATTTGTTCTCTCTAATTCCCTCTTAGATTGAAGGCTACAAATGAATCCACCTCGTCGAATGAGATTGGATCTGCGTCGAGTGTTTTGTGACATAGAAGTGATAAATTTGCCTCGATGTATATATCCCTCAATGGATACATAGATATATATATACCAAAAAAATCATCAACAGTTTTGGTTATAGTACAAAGAATAGTGAATCAATACGTTCATTTCCCACCTAACCGTCCACCTAGTTGGGATGTTTCATTTCATGGATCAATATTCACCATCAATACTTCAACTACTTCTTCACAAATTTACCAAATTCTCCATCACCAACATAACCTTACTTCCCATATAAGCCGAATCTTAGCCTCAAGAATCATTCGTGAGGCCGAAAATGTGGGTCCTATTGATTTCAGGATCAGGATGTTCTTGTACGTCAAAATTATACGCGATACTTATTTACCGTCTTTGGTTGGAAAATATAAGATAGATTTGGTAGAGAATTTGGTACGAGATCGTGTGATCACTCGAAATGAAATGAGATTGAGATTATATAGAAATGAACGTTGTTCAATTTGTTTAGAGAATTTGTTACAAGATTCTAAGAAACTTTTTACGCGAATGTCATGTTCACATCTTTTTCATTATGATTGTATCCTTCGTCAAGTGTTTTTGTTAGGATCTAAAAGATATCCTAGTATGTCGGAAATTAATAAATATTTTTGTATTAATTTATTTTCGAGATTTTATTTAATACGTATTTTAATACTTATGTTGTTTATCTTATTTATAATAAAGTACACATGTAGAAGCTAAAGTTAACATTGCTATTGTTTTTTTTTTAACGACGTTATATAATTAAGGTAGATAATAGTCGGGGTTACAAATGGTCTACAATTGTTCTTTCTTTAAATCCTCATGTCTATTATAAATAAATCAAGTGACTATGTGGTCCTTGAGTGAGTAGTAAGCTCCATTTTTAGTTTAAAAGAAAAGTCGAAAGAAGAAAAAGAATAAGACAAAGTCACCTTTTGTAAATAGATCTTCTCAATAAGAAATTAGCTTAGTAAGCTAAGGGACATAGTAGTGTTTGAGCTTTTAATGAGTAATGAATAAGTTAATGAGGTTATAGAGTGATTTTG
>KE151742.1:72710-83812 GCA_000411095.1 Aethionema arabicum | reverse complement strand
AAAAAAAAAAAAAAAAAAGAGTAGAGATTGTGTTCGAGTAGATCACGATTTATCCAACGGATTTGATTTGATTATCTCCGTAAGTTATGGAAATAATTTTTCACTTTGAAATTATTTTTGTAAATAAAATATACTTTTTAAAGTAAAATGAGTAAAGATTTGACACCGTTAAAATAAAATATAGAATTGATATTTTTTGAGTATATATACAATATTTCCTTTTATCGAAACTATATGTATAAAAAGCTTGTGTTTGTTAAAACCTAATCTCTAACAAAAACTAAAAAAACAAAATATTCATCGACTATGGAACTGCTACCTCACGATGTTGTAGAAGAAATTCTGGAAAAACTTGCACCAAAATCTCTCTTACGATTCAAATCCGTATCAAAACGATGGAAATCAACAATCGAATCTGTTGTTTTCCAACATAATCACTTAAATCGTCAAAAATCAAAAAATCCAGATCTCTTTTGGGTAAACATCGATCACAAAGATAACCTCCAAAGATTAGAAAGTATAATCACATTAGAATTGGAATCATCAATCTCCAGCAACATTCAAATTCCATGGGAAAACAATCATTACTTGTTTTGTATAAATAGTTGCGATGGTTTGATATGTTTCTACAATGGTTACGATTCAGTAATCATTTTTAATCCAACCACAAGATGGTATCGAACTCTTCCTCAATCAACCTATCAACAAAGACCAAATCCGAGGATGATTCCATTCAGCAAATTTGGATTTGGTAAAGATGAAATCAACGGTTTATATAAACCGGTTTGGTTATATAACTCATTAAGTAAAAATAACAACGCTACAATAACAACATGTGAAGTGTTTGATTTCAAGATCAACGCTTGGAGATTCATTGAACCTTCTTCTCCAAAAAGGATTAGTTATTGGGATGAACCGGTTTACTTAAACGGTTTACTGTATTGGTTAACAGAAGAAAAAGAAAATAAAAGTGTTTTATCGTTGGATCTTGACACAGAAACTTTTGAAATTGTTTGCAAAACTCCATTTACAAATATGAGTCTTTACAATTTGAATGATAATTTATGTGGAACGAATCATTTGGAAGCCGGTCACATTCATGTGATCTGGTTATGCAATTTAGAGGAGAAGACATGGAAAAAGACTTATTTCATAGATATACAAAGGATTTGTCCGTTTTTTCAAGAGTATACTTCGTGTGAAGTAACAACACCACTTGGTTTTGTAAAAGACAAGAAGAAGAAGAAGTTAATTTTATTTGAGCATGATTGTTACCGTGAAGATGGAGATATAGATCAGCAAGTAGTTTTATATGATTTTCAAACTACATCATATCAAGTGGTTGCTAAACGTGAATACACCAAAACTCTTTGTTATTTTCCAAGTTTAATTTCTATTTTATAGATTCTTTATTTTTATGCAGTTTGTGTATTTTTTATTTTTTAATCATTTATTTATTTTGAATATTTGTAGTTTTTCACAAATTTTTTAGTTAATTGGAAAAAAAAATGACAATCTATTGGTTTTAGTTTTAAACTGATAGATTATAAATCATAAACTTTGTAATGTAATCCAAGTATAGTCCAAGTGATAAATGATTTTATAGGCGGGAAAAGGGAGTTAACTAAGTGATATTAAACTATATATTTAACGACTAACGTTAATGGCGAGTTAATGAGTAGTTTAAGAAAGTAATTAAGACTTCCCTATGTGATATGAGTTTATAAGGACCATCACTTTTTCTTACTTGCAGATAAGAAGTGAGCCCAAGCCAAGTGTTTCAACTAACAATGGAGGACAAAATGTGAAGTTTAAGACAGGATTCCAAAAGGGTATATCTTCAAAGTACAAAATCATATAATCTCTCAGGAACTTTAGATATGTGTTTTTTCCAAGTTAGAGAAGCATATCTTCAATGTCTGTAAGTAGTTCCACAGTTCCAGGAGCTCTCTTGTTGTCCGGTTGGTTCACGACCAGCTGACCGCAAGCACCAGCAATGTCTTGACCCATTTGTTTACGAATTGTGGTTCGGATCTTGTATGTTTCTCTTAGGATTTTTTGGAAACTCGAGACGCTTTGCTCGCTGCTGGTGTTGAATTGGCTTGTGGATCCAATGGGATTGAATGGTATCAAGTTTACGACCTGTTTAAGGAAATGACACAAAGTTTGAATCATATGGCAATAAAAGCAGTTTAAATTATCACCAGATTGCAGAAAAAGCCTTTAAATTTACCACATGAAATGTCTTTAATAATTCCCCAAGTTGATGAGCTTGTTGTTCTTGATCATTTACTCCATCAAGCATGATGTATTCAATGAAAATCTTTTGTTGACTGTTAAATTTAAGACCAATATGGCAAAATCTGTTATGATTCTTTAGTAAGTGGATGAATTATGATTTAGAGATTTAGTACATGAGCTACCTGCTTTTCTGGAAAGCTTGAAGTGCATCCATGAGTTTTTGAAGAGGAAAGGCTCTAGCTGCA
The DNA here is from genome assembly GCA_000411095.1 of Aethionema arabicum. Taxonomy (NCBI): domain Eukaryota; kingdom Viridiplantae; phylum Streptophyta; class Magnoliopsida; order Brassicales; family Brassicaceae; genus Aethionema; species Aethionema arabicum. Next base: position 81,326 of record KE151742.1, on the reverse strand, counting down.
GGCATGATCTTGCAGCGAATATCTTGAACCGGTGCATGAAGAGATACTGCTAAACTTATGCCTGGTAGATCATTGTGAAGCTTGCTAATAGCGTGAACAACTCCAACCTATGTAACGAAAATTATGATCTAAGGAAATTTGCTTACTACTTAGAAGATTTTAACCAGATTTAAAGAGTTTTTCTCTGATGTACGCATATTTCAGTGTAATTTTCTCAGTACTTACAGTTGATATGGTGATTCTTTTAGGTGACAGCTGAAATGGCTGTATTAACATGCCGCGGACAGCTTCAACTAGAGCATTGTAGTTATTTAAAGGCTCTCCCATTCCCTGATCATAATCATCAAAACCAAGGCAATAAGTGGTAAATAAACTTCATCGAAGCAGAAAGCATCAAAAGAAACCTTAATAAATAACCAGGCAAAGTGCATGTGGAGTAAATAAAGAGATAAACAATTAAGAGTACGAACAACCAACAAAAAGCAGTTAAGGGAAGCAAGATAGAAATTGTGAAATTAGCAAAGGATTATACCATGAAAACAACGTTGCGTATATCAGATAGGCGAGAGGCATGAACGAGCTGCTCCAGAATTTCACCAGATGTTAAGTTGCTTTTGAATCCCATGCTTCCAGTGGCACAGAATGTGCAACCCATTTTGCAACCAACCTAGTGACAAATACTCATGTCAAATGCCCTTATCACTGCAGAGTGAACTGGAGGTTAAACTAAGATGACACAACGTGATAGAGATCAATACCTGGGATGAAATGCATAATGTAGATCTCAGACCTCCAGGACGTGGTTTCCCTCCACACATTCCCAATCGAGTATCATATCGCATTATTACAGCTTCCACAAAAGCTCCATTCTTAAATAGCAAAAAGCAAAACCAAGAATCGAATTTAACTGAATCAGATTGCGAGACATTAGATACATCTGTTAGAAAGCCAGGATGATTACAAGTTCTCAAATTCCATTAAGTAATGCGATGCAACAGAGTGACACCTTTAAGCAGTGAATTAAAGCTACGATTTTCTCTAATGGATTTACAAAATAGGTGCTTCTTGCACACAGTTTCTCTACAAAGAATCAATCAATGACTAGTCCCCTGTTTCTTCACAAAGACAAATACATACTCATATAGTATCCATACACACTTAGATCAAAGAAAAGCTATGCCTAATTTTCAGTGTCTTACACAAAAGCAACCGTAAACAAAAACCACAAAACAGAGAGAATGGAATGAAACCTGGAGCTTGATGAGAAGTTTGGAGGTGGTTCCATCGGATGAGTGGAAGAGCTTGTGAAGAGATGAAGTGAGAGGCTTAAACTTAGAGTGTAGAAGAGAGTATGCAGCGGTGGGCAACGAAGGAATCTCGTCCCAAACGCAATCAGGGTTCTGAATTACATATTTCCAGATGGGAATCACGAAATTAGGGCTTATCCCTGCGGATTCGAATTCCGATTTAAGCTCTGACGCATCAAACACCGATCTTAACTTCATCGTTCTTCTCTAAACCCTCAACCGCCGAGCTTAGCTTCGCCGGTTAAAGTCGTCTCAACAATTTCAAATCCCTAAAAACTAAAAAAAGTAAACTTTTAAGCAAGCCTCCGTCGCTGCAAAAAATCTTGGAGACAGAAAATTTAATCCGGTCTAGTACCGGTTAAATTTAAATAGCTAGAACCGGTTTAATTATGTTAAAACAGGTTTTGGTTTTGACCCGGTTCTTGATTTTAGATGTTCCAATTTCAATTTCACATGAATCGCTGGATGATCGGACTTCATCTTTGACGGAGATAGCTAAGCTACTCGAAATTGATCACATCGTATGCCATGAGAGGCGCTAGACCTGATGATTTCGATACGAATCCAACAACGCCATCCGTTGGGCAGTCGGTACCGACACCGACTTACCAAGCTGGTGGGGGTGGAGGTCTTCGGAAGAAAGCCGTGGGCGTTAGGCCATGGTTGGTGCTTAACTCGTCAGGACAGGCGCAGATGACGGAAGCAGGGAAACACACCATCATGCGGCGAACGGGATTACCGGCGCGAGATCTTCGGATTCTTGATCCACTATTGTCGTATCCATCTACTGTTCTGGGTCGAGAGAGAGCGATTGTTATCAATTTGGAACACATTAAGGCGATCATCACCGCGCAAGAGGTTTTGTTGCTTAATTCCAAGGATCCGGCGGTGTCACCATTCATTGATGAGTTGCAGAGGCGGATTATTTGCCATCATCACGCTACAAAATCTCAGGTAATTAAAAAAATTAGGGTTTTCTCTTCACTGTGTTGCTCGTGGGAATTTTGAAGCTCTTTTATATTATTTAAGGAGTTTGAGCTTCGTAATTTCCACTCAAACTCTTGTTGAATAACAGTTTTCACTCACATAAATGAAGCGTATTTGGAGAATCATATGCACAATTGCTTAAGAATCTAAAAGTTCTGATGAAAATTTTCAAATTGAAGGTTGTAGCTAACAGGAAATTCATACAAAATGTTTGTTTGACAATGGGACCTATCATAGCACGTATATGATAGATAATGTTGTGTTGAGATCTTATGACTGATTGATTATAGTACTGGTGATGTTATATGAAGAAGATGATTTGAAGTTTAGCTACTTATTACTCTCTGCTCTCTTCTTATGTGTCATGGAAAGGAGGAAGAGAATTCTGAGGGTGAGCATGAAACAAGGATAGACCCTGGTGAAGGAGAAGGTGAAACACCACAATTGTTTAGGGATCAAGGAGATGAGGCCAAGAAAGATGCAAAGCAAAGTGTTGAGAATCAAGATGGATCAAAGGTTCTTCCGTTTGAGTTTGTTGCTTTGGAAGCCTGTCTTGAAGCTGCATCCAGCAGTTTGGAACATGAGGTAAATACTTCTTTTAGGAATCTAAAACACCGACCATATTGCTTCTCTTGTGTCATATATTCCTTTGTTAATATAGGCCTTAAGATTGGAGTTGGAGGCTCATCCAGCCTTGGATAAGCTTACTTCCAAGATCAGTACCCTCAACTTGGAGCGAGTTCGACAGATCAAGAGTAGGCTGGTTGCAATAACTGGACGAGTTCAAAAGGTTGTTATGATTAAGACTTTTCACGGCTCCCTTAATGTTATTGCTAAGATAGTTCTTGTTTTTTTCTCAGCTACTGTTTCTCTTTACTTAACTCTTTTTTCCTTTTACTTGTATATGCATACTCGTTCCAGGTTAGGGACGAACTAGAACATCTACTAGACGATGATGAAGATATGGCTGAGATGTATCTTACAGAGAAATTAGCTCAACAGCTTGAAAATTCGTCAAATTTGTCAATGAATGACAGTGATACTGTCGAGGTTGATCTTTCGCCAGAAGACATGGATGACAGGTATGTACACACTACAATTTAAATATGGAGCACACTATTTTCAAGGGTTTGTTTGAAGTTTAACATCTTTCTTGTTATAATCTCCCAGGCTTCCTAACGAATTTGCATCAGAGACTAAAGTCGACGCTGTAGCTGATGAAAGTGATCCTCAACTAAACGATCCTCATGATCTTCTCATGAGTGCACATAATGCACTCAGCAGGAATAGCCGTGGAACTCACACAAGTTCAACCCAAAGTGCCATCAGCAACAAGTTCGATGTTGAAGAACTTGAGATGCTCTTGGAAGCTTATTTTGTCCAAATCGATGGTATTCTAAACAAACTATCAACAGTAAGTTATGTCTCAATCCTTTGATTTGTAGATTTTTTTCTTGTCGACAGCAAGCATAACACTTTCTTGTACTGTATTTACTTGATGAAGCTGAGAGAGTATGTTGATGACACTGAGGATTACATCAACATAATGCTTGACGATAAGCAGAATCATCTTCTGCAAATGGGTGTGATGCTGACGACTGCAACTCTAGTGATGAGTGCATTTATAGCTGTTGCTGGTATATTTGGTATGAACATTACAATAGATCTGTTCAAAGATGAGAAAACTGGGCCACGTAGATTTCTTATGACCGTGATCGGAGGTGCTCTTGGAACTCTCTTCCTCTATGTTGGTGTGATCGGCTGGTGTAGGCACAAGCGCTTGCTCGAGTGAAACAGAGGCTATAAATGTGTGTAACTCAGAGTTATTTATATACTTATTCTTGGGAAATCCTTCATTGTATGTATATTTGAATATGGGAAGGTTACAGATTTCAAATTGAGAGTATATATATACCATCAAAAGAGTTATACAACTTTGCAGGTACTGTTTTGAAACAATTATAATTAATGGGGCTTTTGTGTAATTTCGGGAAAATATGAGACGTCAATTGTAATTTTAAGGAATTTGGTATTTTGGATATATCGTTGCGGGAGTGGAAAGAGCACGCCCTAAAACGGGTCCTAAAACCTTTTTGATTTTTCATTGCAGGGAGAAGAGAGACAACATGTCTAGGCGAGAGAGCAGAGATTCGGACTCGAAACGACAACGTTCTAGATTCGATCGCGAACTCAGGTTTTCTTATCTTCTCTTTAGATTTCGAGTTTTGAGATTTTCTGCCTATGGAGATTTCTCCTCTATGTTCTTGATCGTTCTTTGGGGATTCTATATTTATCTTTGACTATGAAGTAAGTAAAGTGTGTAGAAACGAGGAATGCCATTTCTTATGTCGAAAAGAACGAGCTGCAGGTCACATTTTGTGGAATTACGTTTGTTGAGATGTGGTTTTAGTGTTGGAGTGATGAGATTTGTTGTATTGCGTCGAAATTAGGTCAGGCTAGGCTAAGTTGTTTCCCGTAGATCCTCCCGGAGTCTATACGCTTTGTTTGGTCACATAATTATGAGGATTTTAGCAGAAGATTATCAGTTTAGAGTCTAAACATTGCATTATGAACACAGACACGAAACATTTCAATCCAATTGCTGATTTTGTTTGCTCTTTTAGAAACTTAATCAAGCAATCTTTGTAGTCTTTTAGTCAGCTCTTCAGTAATGGATCTTCGAGCTCATGATGTTTATCAAGTATTACTACAGTTACACAGACAATCACTCATGTTTATTTGTCTTAGTCCTAAGAGATCTAGGAGAGATGGAAAACCTGAAGCAGAACGAGTTCTAACTAAGGACTTGGATGTCAGAGACGCTTCTGACACAGATAAGAAACCACGTCACTCCCTGCGTGATGCTGTGCCCCTGGAACCTGATGCTCGTGATTTCAGCAAAGATGGTGACAAAAAGTACTCTGGAAATCGTGACGTGACCAAACACGCAGAAGTACCTCGTTCTCGACCATATTATCAGGTTCCAAATACTCTTAACATTAGATTCTTTTTTGCTACTGTACTGGTATCCTTTGTTTCATGTTACCTCTTATGAGATGTTAGTTCATTCATGAATCGTTTGTTTCATGTTACCTTTTATCTTTTAGCAGTTTAGTGAAAACGTTGATGTGATAATTGATAGATTGGATGCTTATTTACTTCATATTTGACCCCTTCATCTGAGCTTCTGCGATGAAATTCTTCCATACAGTCACATGCCTTCCAAATGCTCAAATATAAGTAAAATCTTTGGGTTACCTGTCCATTTCTTATAACAGCATGATGACCTTCGTAGTGCTGGAAAAGGCGACAGAAGACAAACTTCTGGTAAAACCTCCCTAAGTCATCTCTTTTTTTCCTGTTTTTATCAATTCAATGGAGATACGTATATATCTCTTTACCTAATTCTGATTATATATCACTTGCTTATTTTCTTAAAGAAAGGGGATGGTACAGAAGTTCAAGAGATGACAGTAACCGAAGAACTGAAGACAAAAGCACGTGGCGACACGATAGATTCCATGAGATTAACGACACACAAGGAGGAACAGTCACTAGAAAACGTCCAGCTTTCAGGGAGAACAAGGTTTCAGATGAATCAGGAAACACAAGAACTGAAGAAGCCAAAGAAAGTCAAAACAATCGTAGAAACTGGAGAAGCAACTTGCACTCAGATAGACACGAGAGACCATCAATGGGAAGAGACAGAGTATGGAACAGAGATGATGACAGAAATGCCGGAAACCGGCAAAGTTATCGAACCGACAGAGACAACAGATTCATCAGGCAAAGTGGGTTCCGAGGAAATGAGACAAGAGACGAGAAAAAATGGGACCATGACTTGTTCGAGGAAGCAAACAAGAGTCCTGTTAAAATAAGTGAAGAAGAACAGATTGCAAAAGTTGAAGCTTTATTGGCTGCTTAAACCTAAACCATATGTGAGTTTCTTTCTTAGTGTGGATTTGCCGTTGATCTTTCATTGTCTTAGTTTACAATTGTTGAATTCTATTAGATTATAAAGAAACTCTTTTTTCTATATTCCGGTTTAGCGTAACTCGGTATTACACTCTAAACCGGACTTTTTTGATTAACCTATACCAATATTAGCTCAAGATTTCAATGGAAGTATGACTAAACAAGTTTTTGATTACGATGAAGAGCTAAATTAATTGAATCTAAATATCGTCGAAAATAAATTAAAATTTTATTAAATGTGAAAAATTAAGAAGGTGAAAAAATCAACAAATTAGACGATGATGAATTAGTCACGAAATTGACGAAATTAAGACAGAAATAAAACGAAATTAAACTGAATTGTACAAAGTGATTGAAAATTTGAATATAAAATTTGACGAATTTAGTGTCGTATAAATCATTTTATTTTTGTAAAGCATGAAAATTAATTTAACTACAAAATTCAAGTTAAAAATTAATTAACTTTTTCTAATAAACGAAACATTATTTTTAATCATTTCCCGTATAGATTAACTTAATCATTTGATACCGAATCTTTAATCGGATCATACAAAAATTTATTTTATTTGCAGAAACTATACTATACATTAAAAAAAAAAGAAGCAAACCTTTCATCTCCTGAATCAAAACCCCATTAAAGAACAAGAAAAAGCAAGATAACAAATCAAGAAACGGTTCTTTTACCAGGACGATCAGCAACTTTCAAGGTCTTATCGATGAGATCTCTCGTCTTCTTACGACGAATCTCAACTCTAACACTCGTGCTTTTATCCATTTTTATGTAAGGTTTCTTCTTCTTCTTCCTTAATAAATTCACCTTCGATTTTATCGTCTCCATAAAACTCTCAAGCTGTAACCCCATCTTCTTTCTTCTTCTCAAAACCCTAAATTCAGAGGATTTACTTAGAAAGTTTTTTAAACATTTTTGACTAAATTTATACAAAAACGAATTCAGATTCTTTATTGCCGACTCCAGACTATTTAATATTTATACCTTTTATTGATTCTTATCGAGTATTAGAATTAAGGCTTTGAATTTGAGATAATATCGATAATGCCACTGATTTTGTCTTTCTTTGACTATTATTTTTTTGTTAAAGGATGATTTTAGTCAACTCTTGTATAGTTGTATTTATCACGTTTCCAATTTAGAAATTTTTTTTATTATCGTTGCATTCACATTGGGATATACAATAATGATAAATATTGTTTTTGAAATATAAAATAAAGTAACATATGCCTCGGTGTATTATTTTCGGTTGGAGAAATATAGATTTTAAATGGATTTTTATAATTTAGTTATATCATTAACCATCAGAATAAATCATATTTTTGTAATGGAAATCGTTGAATTGTGTAAATTTAAAGGATAAGAATGCGTCACGCAACTCCTCTAAAGAGCAGGGAATTAACAAGTTTTTCAATGAATTCGATTATATATATATTTATATAATAATATATACAACGAACATAATTTTAAAACTTAAACTGCTCGAAAATTGGACAAAACTAAAAGTCTTTAAGGGTTAAAAAAAAAGTCTTTGAACCTCGAAGTCACACGACTAGTTTTCAAAATATTTATAAAATCGGTTATTTTCACTCAAGTATATTAATTTTAGTATAAAAATTACCTGAATTCCTCGTTTCACCAAAAGTACTTGAAAAAAAATATAATAATAATGGAAATTTAAACGATTAATCGAAACCATTATATATATAACTCCAATATTTCTCATTGTAAAACATTATCATCATTAGGACCAATTGAAGTTAATATTTTTATTCATAGATTTGCATCACATTTGCATTAAACTATATTGAGGAAGGTGGAGGTTCTTTACGGCTAGGACCGCTTGGAACTAAATGTTTCGCATTGAAGTTTGTTGTAGACATTGGTGGAGTATGTGGAGATTCTTTTCGGTCAGGACCGCCTGGAACTAATCTTGTAACTCCCGAATTTGTTGTAAACAATGGTGGAGTATGTGGAGATTCTCTTCGATCAGGACCACCTGGAACTAATCTTTTAGCTCCGAAATCTGTTGTAAACAATGGTGGAGTATGTGGAGATTCTCTTCGGTTAGGACCACCTGGAACTAATCTTTTAGCTCCGAAATCTGTTGTAAACAATGTCGAAAAAGGTGGAGGTTCTTTACGGCTAGGACCGCTTGGAACTAAATGTTTAGCATTGAAGTCTGTTGTAAACACTGGTGGAGTATGTGGAGATTCTCTTCGGTCAGGACCACCTGGAACTAATCTTTTAGCTCCGAAATCTGTTGTAAACAATGTCGAAAAAGGTGGAGGTTCTTTACGGCTAGGACCGCTTGGAACTAAATGTTTAGCATTGAAG
>KE151742.1:46621-65085 GCA_000411095.1 Aethionema arabicum | reverse complement strand
GTTCCGAAATTTGTTGGGAACAATGTTGGGGAAGGTGGAGATTCGTCTTGGCTAGGACCGCTCGGAACTAATCTTTTAGTTCCAAAATTTTTTGGGAACAGTGTTGGAGAAGGTGGAGATTGGTCTTGGCTAGGACCACTTGGAACTAATCTTTTAGCTCCGAAATTTTTTGGAAACAATATTGGAGAAGGTGGAGATTCGTCTTGGCTAGGACCGCTTGGAACTAATCTTTTAACTCCAAAATTTGTTGGGAACAATGTTGGGGAAGGTGGAGATTCTTCTTGGTTAGGACCGGTAGGAACTAATCTTTTAGAGCCGAAATTTGTTGTAAACAATGTTGAAGAATCAACAAAACTTTCACGAATGGCGAAAGATTGTATGATAAAAAACAATTGAAGCACAACTCCAAAAAGAAATTTCATCTTCTTTGTTTAAGCGTATTATAAAAATATGATTTATTTTAAACTTGTGAAGAATCTGTAACGGCTGTGTTATCTATATATAATGTTTAGGAACAAATTTTTAAATTGATATTGCTTTTAAACATAGGAAAGAAATCAATGACTCGTATCTGTATTATTTGATACTAATTAATAATAATATTATTCCAATTAAATTTTCAATAATTGGTATATATTTAATATAATTGATATCTTTCTTGTTATTCAAAAATTAACCATAATTTTGAATATTCTTATCTCTGAAAATAACTTGAATAATTAAGTATGGAATTTTGTTTAATGAAAAAAATCTTCTTGTATTCGACCCAAATCCTTGAGATATATTACTTCATTAGTACTTATACGGTTTTGATTCTATTGATTTCTTTTCTTTTTTTCATTTGACCCACAAACTGGTCATATTAAGTGAATTGCATAAATTAAATTAGGGATGTCAATTCGGGCTAAAGCCCGTGGGCTAGCCCGGCCCGACCCTGAAAATACACGGGCTCGGGTTCTGATATTTGAGCCAAAAAAAAAACGGGCCGGGCAGAGCCGGGTTCAAATATTCACGGGTTTTCCGGGCTTTGGGCCGGGGCGGGCTAGCCCGCATGCTATCATCTTCTATTAAAATATATTAAAACATTGATTTATATATGAATTTTCATGACTAATGTAATATTATTATAAACATTTTAATGATTTAAATCATTAAAATCATGAATTTTTAGAAATTGTTTAACTCTTATAACTATTTACTTCACTAACTTTATTTAAATATTTTTGATTTTATTTTGTTTATATTGATTTATTTACATTTATAGTGTTTTTATTTGTAAGTTCGGAAAGCCCGAAAAAACCCAAAAAACCCTGAAACCCTGTCCGGACCGGGCCGGACTTCAAAATATAAGACCAAAAAAAAACGGGTCGAGTCGGGCTTGGGCTCAAATATACACGGGTTTCCCGGGCTTCGAGCTAGGCCGGGCTAACCCGATTGACATCCCTAAATTAAATACATGAATGAAATGTAAGAGAAAAAAAATAACTTACAAATAATGAACCACTAGCCTACTTTGTTCCATCACAAATCTTGATTTCACTATTTATATTTAAATTATTTTGATTTTCTTTTACATATTTTGATTTATTTAAATTTAAATTTTATTGTATCAGATAACAATGTTGCAAAGAATTCAATATATTATAAATTTATAACATTAACGACAACTATAACCTTTGTATTTATAAGTTTAAAAAACTCAAAAAAAAAAAACAGACCAGGTTGACTTGAACCTAAGTCAAATATGTTCAGACTTCACTGGTTTTGGACCAGATCAATGAAATAATTTCAAGCTCAAAAAAACTGCCTACAAAAAACTGCTCTTAAAATTAAAATGAAAACAAAATTAAATTAAAAGAGGTGAAAAAACCACAAATCCAAAGGAAAAATAAACAAAAGGCAGATTGGGTGGGAGAGCATTAACATTCCTCACAACATTGGACTCAAATTGTTTTAAAACATATATATCTCAATACCTTCCACACTCTCCATCTTCAAGCTCCTCTTCTTCTTCCTTCTCCTCTGCTTTCCTTTGCTCGCTCTCTTCCTCTTTTCTACGCCGCTTTTCCCTGCCTTCATCCTCTGCTTCCAGCATCGAGCCACGCTGTAATGGCAGAACAGTCCTAGTTAAATAGCTTGAGCTAAACCTTATAGGAATCAATCCAATTATATACTGGAACTCAGTTCAAAATCTAGTGAATTATGGAACCTCGCTTTTAGCACTTCTGCAACTGACTTCAGTCTATTACTGATTCTAAGTATTAAGTTAATTGTCATGGAGAGAGATGGCTAATAACATTATGTGGCGGTGATCTGACATAACCTGTACTATGATACTCTACTTGTAGGCATCATAACTTCGAAAATATGGTGAATAGGGAAGAAGCGTACCTGTTGTCTTGATTTCTTCTGGCTACCGCCGGTTCTGAAGTGGTCTGTCTCGTTTTCCTTAAAGTTAGTATGGCGTTCTCGATGTCTATTATGGTTATCTCTTCCTGATCTTCTGCGTTCTTGTCCATGTGTCTGAGTCAAATCATGGTTGTAATTATAAGCTGCAGATTTCTTGTGTGGGTTTTCATTATCTCTTTCTCGCACTCTGTCCTTCTCTCTTCTGTAATTACCCTTTCCCTTGTCACGTTCCTCTCTCATATCCTCGGTTACCTGCAGTTATAACATTATGTGAGCTTGTAGGCAGTTAAATCAGTATGTAGCAACTGAGTCGTTCATAACCAGAAGTTGAAGGATGTTAGTATAGGCACTTATGATTAGCTTAGAAGCAGACAAGAGTATAATCAGACTTTCACCAAAAGCGGTGAAGCTCCGCTTACAGCTTGAAAAGGCTCCCACCGATGCAAATACTAAACGAAGTATTATGAGTTTTTCACCAAAACCGGTAAACGCGTTACTCAGAAAAACTTTTTACTAGACTCAAATCCATCAGTACCTTCTCTATTTTGTTCTGTTTGATTCTTTTTGATTGCTCTTTGAGGTGTGACACATAATCCTCGAATGTCTGCCTCCGTAAGCTTTCATCTCCTATAGTACTACATACACAGAAGCAAGCAATCATATATTATTAGACTCGGAAGTATGGATTCACCTATAATGATGAAAGATTTAACCATACTAGAAAGCGTAGAGCTCTACTATGATTAGAGAAAGGCATGTGAATCCAAAGTAAGCAAGCAATTAAGTCCTCTTGTTGAATATTTGGAGTAAATTAACAAGTATTGGACCCTTAAGGGTTAAAATAGATTAAAACGTACCGGCATTTTTCACTACCTTCAACAAGATGCTTTGATTCCTCCCAGGATGAGGTGGAAGTTATATCCTGCACCGAAACACATAATCAGGGGAAAGCAAGACCCCACCAACCGAAATTTCACCCACCAGAATATATAACCTCAAAGATATCGACTACACACCTTAAAAGAGCGAAGTATATCCATTAATTTTTCAATATTCCGTGTACGTTTTCTGGCGTCCTTCTCTTCCTTATCTTTTGCCCTTTCCAGCAAATCATCAAAAACTAACTGAGAAGTATCACCAAAACAAATAGTTTGCAGTCATATCCAATGATCCAACCTTAAATAAAAGAATTAGGTGGCAATGAAATGAGTTCAATTGCACTGTATTATACTAGTCTACGTATTAGGAAGCAAAAGACATTATATCCCCACAAACAATCTGAATTACAATGAAATTAAAAGTACAAGATAAAGATCTACAGACCTTTAGTTTAACATCAGGAATAGGTGATAAACTGCCGACATCCTCAGAAACTGAGACCTTGAAATCATCATATGTTGATCCAGATGATAAAGTTACCTGGAAAGAAAGGTGAGATCATTGAACACCTGTAAAATGCATAAATGTTTACAGAAGGAAAACTAGTACCTTTCTCAACTTCAATACGTCTTTTATATGGGACTTGAGCTCACGGTGCTGTGAAGACAAATATACATAATGTGTAACAGATGCTTATATCAGGAACGAAATGACAGGGAAAATAAAAAAATTAACAAGAGATGGAAACACAAGAAGCAACTGCTCATGAAACTAGCAGAATAGTGGCGCTAGAGACTGTTTATTACAGTCGCTCCACGATGGTCACAAAATCTTTCATAGTGTTTTACAAACAAAAGCAATACCAGTGAAGAATCTAGTACATGTTTTTGCAATTCCTCAACAGCGTCGTCAAATAAGTCTTTTGGAGTAGCTCCAGATGAGTTTGATGCAATTGCTGAGTATACTGGTAAATCTCTGACCTACAATGTCAAATACAACTTTTATCAAAACCACTACTTCAACACTTGAAATGGAATCATTATTCTCGGTGACGGAAAGTTTTTAATCGTAACCTTCTCTAAATAATCACGCCAACTAGTTTTGGCTGTAAGCACTCCTGTTGCAATATGTTCATCTATCAGACCACGGAAGTCATCACGATTCTTTCGCTCTGCTTTTTTGAGTTCCTCCTGTTGTCATGATTACAGATATAATGAGGTAATGTCCAATTAAACAAACAAATAGATGTCAACTACGAAAAAGAAGCCTAGTACCTAAGTACCTTCTGTATTTTTTTTCTCTCCTCTTCTTCTCTCTCCAGATCACGTAGATACTCCTGTACAACGCTTCAAATTAGTGCAGTGTAGAATTGGAAGAGAGTTCCTTAGTATTGATGAGTTAACCTGAAAGATTTCTATCTGATCAATTTTCTCAAGACGTGAACATCTTTCATCCACCTCTAAGCGGTCCTGAACTTTGCGCCATTGACTATTAGACTGGGGATGAAAATAGATTGTGTCAGACAGAAAAACAGAAGTTATGTAGGACATAAACATAAAAATGGAATTTACCTTGATGAACTTGCAAGATTCCAAAAATCTCCTGTATTCAGTAATATTATGCTTGCGTTCCTCAATAGCTTTCACCCGTTCCTTAGAGATTCAGAAGAACAAAAATTGAAATCAATGTCCAAACTTTGCAAAACCAGAACAATTTGATAGTTGATCCTTGCAAATCGAGATGCACACATTGTAAATGAAGTTCGATTTTGGGGTACACTTGTACGAACCCAAAATTGTCCAGATTTGAAGTTTCAAATAATGAATAAATTCCTAACGAATTTCTGAACTCGAAGAAGCTTTTTCAATGGAAAACTAATGTCGACAAACGCATGCATATATATGTATTGCATATGTATACACCATAGCATACCTTCTCTTTCAGCTCCGTAACATGATCTTCAAAAATATTACGACGGTCTTTTTCTCGGTCAAGAGCTTTAAACCGCTCATCGTCTTCAAACATAGTCAAAGCCTTACTGGATATAAAAGGCACAGGAAATAAGTTGCTACAGGAATTCTTGCAAAGAACAAGAACTGGATCAAAATTATTTTGAAGACCAAACCTCCACCGAGTAGAAGGCGTAAGATCCACGCACTCCTGAAAAAAACCCAATGTCCATGATAAAGATAAGGAGGTATGCAGATGAATTTCCGCATCTGATGTTTTCAAAAAAGGAAAGGAAGCAATATCCTGCAGCAGCAGATCGGCAACTTACCTCTAACATCTTTTTAAAATCGTCATATCGTTTTTTCTGTTTGGCTAGCCTTCCCTCCTCCTCCGCTCTTTTCATTTGAACTAAGAACTGAATTACAACAAAAACAAGTCCAGCAATATGCAATTAGTGTTTATGCCCAGATGTAACGAGTAAGCATCACTGTTTCAATACCTGGAGAAGAATATGACTATAATATCTAAACATTTTGCTTATTTTTTAGGGTATGCAACAATAAGAAAATACCTCATTGAAGACTTGCTTCCGCTCTCCAAGAGTCCTCAGAGCACCATATCTTCTGTCATTAATTATTTCTCTTAAGGCCTGTTAGCAGAACCGATCTGAAAACTTCAGAGACATGCACAAAAAGTAGCTAAGATCGAAAGTTGTAGTACCTGTTCCCATGTCCAGTCAGATCCAACATTGGCCGATTTCAAAAGTGATTTGAAGGCATCCACGGCTTCCTATATAATAAAGTAAAGATAACCTAATCAACCAGATAATAGCAGAGATATACACATGGACATGAAACCAAACATACCAATTTGTTGATATAAGGAACATGCTCTTGATTAATTCGTTTTTCTTCCAATTGACTGCCAGTACTCTCACTTCCCACCATTTCATTCAGTCCAGTCCCACTACCTTGCTACAGAGCAGATGAACAATTATGATAATTGGATATAGTACACGTGCATGCTACGAGAAATGTTCATTGCTGAGCTTTAATTACATTTGTGTTTTTAGTTGAAATCTCATCTGAAGCTCCACCGTTTTCTGCTGATATTTTATCCATGTCAACCCTGCAAAGATAGTTAAATGAAAACTAATGTGACATCATTTTCGCAACTAAAATTAACAGAGAATTAAGGAAAAGGGAGACAAATTGCTAGAAATGTTAGTACAATGTAGCAACAGAAGTTTTTATCGCTGAGGCAGACGGATCTGTATCTTCTGCAGTATCACGCAATTCTGATGTTTTATCTGCAATCATCTGAACTCTTTCAACATTTTCTACGGGAGAAGAACTTCCAGGAACCAAAGCTGCTGGCCTCCAATCATCAGTGAGCACTAGTTTCTCACTGGCATCGGAGGTTGAAAGTGTAGCTGAAGTTTGGCTAGGTAAAACAGCCGGTGCTGCGGTCGATGCTGTATCAGAATGAGACAGCACCTTAGAAGCATCGGCTCCTACACGAGTCCCTTGACCAGATAGTTTTTCTGCTTGTTCTCGGGCAATCTGGCGAGAAGATTTGAAATTCACACATCGGGGAATACAGAAATTAGCATGTACAAATTTAAAAGGGATAACATTTTGAGTTAAGAGAAACCTTTAACTCCTCAGGTATTGACCATGTCGATTGCTTGGTAACCTTGTTGTAGAAATACCTGCCAATGCATCAATTAGGAAGAGATTCAAAATCCAAAGCTACAGGAGGAGATTTTGTTTCTCGTCAGTTGTAGATGAACAAGCTTGAACTTTAGTTGCAAACTTACTTTCTTCCATCGGGACTTGAATGTTCTTTCCAGTCAGTTCTTGCATCTGCTCTCTGTAACAGCATATACACATTCCACACATTAACTATATTCCCATCTATATTTTGTTGTCATATCTTCATATCACAAAAAAGAAAAAGGAGAAAGAGTAATGCTCCAGCTCCACCAAAGCCTTAGTTAGATGTGGTAAAGAACACATTTTATTGATCAGTAACGAGCATTACATTAAATGGAAGAAAAATCACAATAAAAATGTTTTTGGTGAAAATAGCCGAACGTCATAAAACTAGTATCTTTCCATACACCTTTATCTAGACGAGGATAATTTCTACATGGCACAGGAATCACTAACGACTTCCATCAACAAAAAATGAGCAAGAACTCTAGAGCAAATGCAACGTTGCCATCATTGCATAGCCTAGAAGCTGTATCACACAAGCTTGCATCCTGAAAATTCTAGATGTAAGCTCATATTTACATTCAATCTAAAGAAGACAAGATATCCATCTCAACCCAAGGCACATTAACTACTGTTAAGCAGTTTATTAATTGACATGGAATAGGCCATCTTTGAAAAGCAAAATCAGGAGATCATTCCTGAAACTTCATTTCTATAGGCTAAGAAAGCTTACGGGAGTCTGATGATTTTAAAGGTCTACAAATAGATATATAAACAGATGAAACCCAAAATAACTCACCTCAAAAGGAGTCATCAACTCAAGAGGCTTCTCCCAAGTGGACTGCTTTGACTTCTTGTTGAAAAAAAATCTAGTAACAACCAAAAATTGAATTTCATACATCATATACTATTATTAATATGAATAGCACACAATAGATAGAACTTGTATAAAAGAAAGCACGAGAAGGGTTCAGGAGAGCAAAGAAAAAATGCAAGCCAAACAATCAAAAGAAAATGAAATGAGAAGTCAAGGTCACAGGACTGATAACTCTTTACCTCCTTCCATCGGCAGACGTATGCTCAACCCAATCTGTTTGAATCTCTCCACAAGGCATAGGCTGAAAAGAAACCACCTACAAGACACAGAAATCTAAATTTTCAGGGGTTGTAACCAAAAGCAACCTATAGGATAGCCACAACAAGAGACATGATAACAACCTTGGATTGTTCAAATGTTGGGTTCATCATAGGAGATAGTGCAGTGGCTTGACTCGTAGAAGCTCTTTGCTGTGCCTGACCATGAGTGCTTGGTCCATGTGTTGGTGTTGGTGCCCTCAAACCTTCGTAAGATGAGGCAGGCTGTTTGTTCACAAAGTTATGAAATCAAAATCTAGTTGCTGTAAGAAAAAATAGAAGAAGTTTCTTCCTTCCTTACCGGATAAAGGGCCCTAGGGCCACCAAAACCAGACATACTAATGTCTGGAGACTGCACATAAGGCCGAGACAAGGAGGCACCCGAAGCAAGTGACATATTTGGCTGTGAGATTAGAGGTGGTCCTAGTGGGACAGGTTGCATCTGATTTGATTGGTTAGGTCTTTCAAGCATATGGTGCATAGATTGTAATGGCTGAGGTACATATGATTGAGATGGAAATCCAAGGTTCATCATTGGGCCACCTCTACCAACAAATTGGAAATTCTGAGAATTCAACTGAGCAACTTGCTCAGACTGTAGAGCTGGAATGGTAGGACGAAACTGGCATGACAAAAAAGTATATAAGGCCGAAGTTATGGGCTTTGGTAATAGTCATCATATACGTACAAAGATTCTAGAAATAGAAGATTACCTGAAAGTTCATGGATGGAGCAAAGCCTCGGGGTTGATCTAGGGAGCCAACATTAAGATGCTGGAATGGCTTTTCCAAAATAATTATGTCAGTGTGGCTAGTTAGATGTCAAAAAACTATATCAAGAATACAAATTTATCTAAACCACTAACATCTAGTTTAAAGATATTCAACTATCAAACACAAATTCAAATAATATAAAGCTCTGCTCCTGGGAGAGATGTGAATAAAATGGGAGGAAAAAGTTTAAAACAGAAAAGATTCAGTAGTTCATTTCTACAGCCTACCTGAAAGCCATGATATCGAGGATTATTGGACATCTTCCACAAGTAGTAGCCTAAGTGACACCGATGGAAGATCCACCAGACAACCGGAATTTGATGTCTTTGCTCACTGGAAGTTCACTTGAAAATGGTAAAGAAAGCTACACCTATACCAACAACCACAAATATAAAAAAGATGACGTGAACTAGTTTACAGGTGTATGCAGTGTGCAAGCAACAGCAATACCCCCACCATCTAAAGTTTCTGATAAAATATCCAACATGCCACACAGCAATTTTTATCTTGATAATGGTACACCCAAATCCATAATAAAGTTACAGTTTATAGCATGAAATTCAAGCAAGTCTCTGCAAACATATCTATGAAATCAGTCACCATTCTTTGATCAGTAAATTAAAAAATATATCAGGAGCTCAAAGATTTCAACTCTAGGTTTCCTTCTTGGTGACTACATGACAATTTCAACTCTTATATGCCACAGAAAAAGACTGAATACGAACTCATTCAATTCATTTTCTACCAGAAACTCAAAACAATAAAACGATCACCAAGCCCTAATCAGGTCAACAAAAAGAGTAAATATCCGAACCCTACAAACATTTCTCAACTGCTTTTGATGAAACGGAGAATTCGTGCACAAACCCAAATAGCGAAGTCGAAAATTACCGGTAAATTGAAGGACGAGCTGATAAATTACCAATCTCCGGCGAGGAAAGTTGAGAAAGAAGAAGCTGAACTTCAAGTTCAGGCACAACGAGGACCCACTGCACCTTCACCTATATAAATTATCATTTTAAAAAAATAAAATAAATTATCAACTTCGAATCTTCAATTGGGCCTAAAGACCTGCGAGTTTCGGCCCAGCTACAAGCCATGGTAGTGTTTATCAGGGGATTTTTCGGTTTAGCTCGGTTCATTCCGGTTAAGCTCGGTTCATTCTGGTTTAGCTCGGTTCATTCCGGTTTAGACTAAGTTATTTTCACCGCCCTTAACCAAAGTAAATCTCACTCTTCCCGGAATTTTAGCGTTACACTATTCAAAATATTAACGGTCATGAGGTCAAACGTATAGGCGGCAAAATTTAAAATTAGAAAAAACACAGCTCATGAGTATCACGCTTCGTGGTTGGCATCTTCTCAATCGTGACCCTACACGTGTCAAAATGACCTACTAAGGAAATGACCCATTACCTAAGACCGGTTCCTGTATAAATAGTATATTAAGCGAAGCACCCCCCATTCTTCAAAAAACCAGATCTAGATCAAATTTCATCGAGGAGGACGTCTTAATAAACGCCTCTGACTTGTTTCCTTCGTCGTTAGCTTTCTTTGCCCTAGATCTTCGTCTTCCGATTTAGCGAAAATGAGAGAATGTATTTCGATCCACATTGGTCAGGCTGGTATCCAGGTCGGAAATGCCTGTTGGGAGCTTTACTGCCTTGAACATGGCATTCAGGTTCGTCTCTTCCTGTCTCTTTCTCTCTAATTTGAGTAGCATCGAGTTTTCTGTTAGATCTGCTTGATAGTCTCTCATTTCCGTCAGATCTGATGATTTTCGAGTGCATCTCTCGGGATCTTTGGAAAATTTGATGGATCCTTAGATCTATAGATTTTTGGTTTAGATTCTTTGAAATCGGAGGTTGATAAATGCTAATGTGTCTATTTTGAATTTAAGATCTAGCGAAATCTGTCATTTACGGATCTGGTGTTCCCGATTGATTTGATGTGTTAGAGCTCTCTTTATTTTGTTTCGACTTAGATCTATCTTCGAATATCTGTATGTGTTTTCGTATTGACCGTGTGTGATTGTTATCTGAAAATTGCAGCCGGATGGCCAAATGCCGAGTGACAAGACTGTTGGCGGAGGTGACGATGCTTTCAACACCTTCTTCAGCGAGACCGGTGCAGGGAAGCATGTTCCCCGTGCTGTTTTCGTTGATCTCGAACCCACTGTGATCGACGAGGTCAGAACCGGTACTTACCGTCAGCTTTTCCACCCTGAGCAACTCATCAGCGGAAAGGAAGATGCGGCTAACAACTTCGCCCGTGGACATTACACCAGTTACTACTCTTCTCTTGTTTTTTCTATTTGCATGTATCACTTATTTTGGACGATCTAGTTTTATTGACCAAATCTTTTTGTGATTCTTGTTTCAGTTGGTAAGGAGATTGTTGATCTCTGTCTAGACCGTATCAGGAAGCTCGCTGATAACTGCACTGGTCTCCAAGGATTCCTTGTCTTCAACGCTGTTGGTGGAGGAACTGGATCTGGTCTAGGATCCTTGCTCCTTGAGCGTCTTTCTGTGGATTATGGAAAGAAATCCAAGTTGGGTTTCACTGTTTACCCTTCACCACAAGTCTCCACATCTGTTGTTGAGCCATACAACAGTGTCCTTTCCACTCACTCACTCTTGGAGCACACCGATGTCTCTATCCTCCTTGACAACGAAGCTATCTATGACATCTGCAGACGCTCCCTCAGCATTGAAAGGCCTACCTACACCAACCTCAATCGCCTCGTCTCTCAGGTACACCTCTCTTACCTTGGCTTTCCTCTCTCACTCTGCATTATCATCAAACTTGCTCTTCTAATGTTTAATTTTCTCTTGTTCAAATTCAGGTGATCTCTTCCTTGACTGCTTCTCTGAGATTTGATGGTGCTCTCAATGTAGATGTCACTGAATTCCAAACCAACTTAGTTCCATACCCAAGAATTCACTTCATGCTTTCCTCCTACGCTCCTGTAATCTCCGCCGAAAAAGCTTTCCACGAACAACTCTCAGTTGCTGAAATCACCAACAGTGCTTTCGAACCTGCATCTATGATGGCAAAATGTGACCCACGTCACGGTAAATACATGGCTTGTTGTCTAATGTACCGTGGTGACGTCGTCCCCAAAGACGTCAACGCAGCCGTCGGCACAATCAAAACCAAACGCACAATCCAATTCGTTGACTGGTGTCCCACTGGATTCAAATGTGGTATCAATTACCAACCACCAACAGTTGTTCCTGGTGGCGATCTAGCTAAAGTGCAAAGAGCTGTATGCATGATCTCAAACTCAACAAGTGTTGCAGAAGTGTTCTCACGTATTGACCATAAGTTTGACTTGATGTATGCTAAACGTGCTTTTGTTCATTGGTACGTTGGTGAGGGTATGGAAGAAGGAGAATTCTCGGAAGCTCGTGAGGATCTTGCTGCTTTGGAGAAAGATTATGAAGAGGTTGGTGCTGAAGGTGGTGATGATGAAGATGAAGAAGGTGAGGAGTATTAAGAGATGATTCTTGTTTGGTGTCTATGGTGTTTGTTTGGGTTTTTGTGTGTTTTTTACTGTTGCGTATTGTGAAAAGGCTCGAAACTTTCTAAGTACCGAGTCTTGGTTATATCTCCGTATGTTTTGTCTCTTGGCCCTGAACTTTATATGTGGTATCAATCTATTATTTTGATCTCCTAATCCTAAGATAGGTTTTGCACTAAAGTTCTGCAATTCGTTAATGAAATTTACTCCAAGGTACTACTAATATTATTGAAAGACAAATCACGAACTGAATCATTACACATAGCTAAACAGTGGAGACTAACCTTGAAATATATACTTTTTTGGTGAAAACTAGTGACTCAAAATGATTTTTTTTTTAAATTAAAATTAAATTTTGAATATAAGAATAAACTATAATTTTGATAACTGAAAGTATTTTTCAACAAACAAAGATAGTTTAGAGTTTAAAATAACATGTTCTAAAAAAAGCTATGAAAGTCGGAGGATTGGAACCAAATATTCTCCTCACAACCAACACTAAAGTTTGAAATCTAAAACCCATGTTTATATACCTTTTAAGTCCAAAACGAAGAAGAATTTCCTTGTGATCGGTAAGGAATCCATGATATTGCAAGACAGTGTATCAAATATTGAAAGGAAATTGAAGACGATCAAATGTATTTTAGTGGTTTGATTTAGTTATATAGCTTATAGGAATAAGTTTTTTTTTTATATCATTGGTATATTTACCGGTTTGATAGCATTCTGTTAGGATGTAATGTGTCACATTGAGTTGGAACTCAACTTTATTTGAAAAATTATTTAAATTATGTTATTACAATATTATCAAATTTTGATTTAAAATCAAATAAACTATAAATTGAGTAGAATTTTTTTTTTTTTTTGCATTTATACAAAAATTAAGGGATGTTTAAAACAGGTATTGTGATTGTAAAATGTTATTGTTTGATATATTAAGGAATCTAGTCAAATTTGTTGAATGATATATGATTTTAAGTGATGAATATTGAATCAAATTAATGATTTTTAAAAAAAAATCAAGATGGAAATATTTAGTCATTGAAAAATATACATATAGTTATGGAATGTTTAAAATTAGAAGAAAAACAATTTTAACTTTGTGTCATGTATAGTATGGATTGCGATGACCAAGATAATAATTTTTTGTATTACCATTATTGGTTCAAAAATATGTTATATTGTAGCCACGTCAATACAACAAAGATACAATTAATTCAAAATAAAACACATGATAATTCATACAAAAAAAAAATAAAAAAATCTTGACATAACTAATAAACATTTAACAGATATAATATGTATTTATCATTTGTCAGTTTTAAAAATATTATATTTATTATTATACATTTATTTAAATATTAGATATATAATTAATCAATGTTAGATAGTGTTTAAGAAAATTAATGATATTTTGGTTATAATTTGAACGACACAAAACTCTTACGTGTCAATATTTTTCCTATGTCTTCCTTTTCTATAGATAAGAAAATCTATGTAGATTTCAACAAATATAGAATTTTAAAATTTACTTTAGAGAGAAAATATAAAAATAAATAATTAATATTGGGATGTGAAAGTAAATATATTCAAACCTTCTTAAACTAGTATTATTACTTTATCTACAATATCAAAAACTTGGCGCCAAAATTATATTGATTCTTCGGTTCAAATTTATTTACATCCACAAGTTTATGCACATCTTATGTAACCGTAATATTTATTTTACAGAAAATAATTACAACCACATCTTTTTTAATATATTTTAAGATGAAAAAACGCATAAAAATATCACACAAAATAATATTACGTATCTACAATAAAGTACATGCATTTGCCAAATTTTGATGCACCGTAACATCTAAAATGTCAATATTATATTAAAATTTCATAAATTTCATACCATATATTGATAAAATAAAGAGATTATAAACGTTCTTAAAGTGGTAAATAATAAAACGAATATAAAAAATATAATAAATTATAACATTAAAAAAAAACTAAGATAGATAATTAGACAAAAACGCGGTATATCATGTAACAACTAAAATGTCAAAATATTATATTAAAAATATCATAAATTTGATACCATATTTTCATAAAATATAGAGATTATAAAACGTTCTTAAAGTAGTAATTAATAAATTGAATATAATAAATTATTAAAATTATAGAGTCTATTCAATTATTATAAATACAAGATCATCTCCTAACATTCTTTCATATCCCAATTTTCATTATTTTTTATTTTTTGTAACAATGGTGAGAAAAAGTAAAGGTCGTCAAAAGATAGAGATGGTGAAAATGAAAAATGAAAGTAATCTTCAAGTAACATTTTCAAAGAGAAGATCTGGTTTGTTTAAGAAAGCTAGTGAGCTTTGTACACTTTGTGGTGCAGACATAGCTATTGTTGTGTTTTCACCTGGTCGGAAAGTTTATTCTTTTGGTCATCCAAATGTTGAAACTGTGATTAATCGTTTTTTAAACCTTAATCAAAATCATCTTCAACAACATGAGATGCAACTTAGTGAAAATCGTCGAAGTGCTGCTGTTAGAGAATATAACAACCGTTTAACTCAGGTATTTTCATATTATTAATTAAATATATAGACATTTATATTTTAAGATATTCTCGTTTAGATTTACTAATTTCGCATTTATAATTCGAACTTATGAATATTTTTTTTATTAAGAATATCAATATACAGTATATGTATATGTGTGTATGTATGTTACGTATCTCTTAATTAATCCTAAAAATTATTTTTCCGTTTCTTCTTAAAAAGATTTATCAAAAAATAAAATGTTCCAAATATAAAACGTTTAGCAAATTTTTTTTGTTTCGAACAATAATTTTTTTTAATCTTTTCAACGAAAAATTGTAAAAATATACTATATTTTTTATTGTCTATTGATTAACTAAACTACCCTTAAAATATGATTTTTAAAATTAAATTTAACAATTAAACCCTAAAATTAAATCACTCAACACTACATATAATCAATAAACCCTAGCTAAAATCTAAGCATAAACCTTTTTTTTTTACTTTAGAGTTGTTTAAAGAAGGGTAATTTGTCAATTGTTTGAATAAAAATCTATTTTTGCAAATTTTGGTCAAAAATGTATTTTTACAAAACATATGCTAAATTAGTGTATTTCTTGAAATTTCTCAAAATTCAATATTTTTTAAACCATATTTAATTTTTTTATTATTACTACTTACAAAAAACAATAGTCAATTATTAATAAATAGACACCAATTACAGCATTCTATATAATCAAAAACTTTAACTTCAAATTTTTATACAAATTTTTTTGCAGGTATTGAGCCAGCTAGAAGAAGAAAAAGCAAAACACAACAAACTAAAAAACCTAAAAAAAGACAACAAAAACCCTCAAAATTGGTGGGAAGGACCAATCGAAGAGTTTAACTTAACTCAACTAACTGAGTTCAAATCTGGTCTTGAAAACTTACAAAAAGTAGTTTCAATGAAAGCTTCTAAATGTCTTCAAGCAACCCACCAACATAACTTCTACACAGGATCTTCTTCATCTACTAATAATATCACTTTTGATTTGGATTTATTCAACCATAGAAGAATGGTGCAAAACACAAACTATAATATGATTGTTCCTAGTAACAATTATACACAAATTGTGGAAAATAATAGTAATAATGATCATGATATTACTACACAAGGACAGGGTCGGTTTTTTCATGAGGAAGGTAAAGATGAAATTGACATTAATAATTATTTTAAATTATCCATAAATAAAAAAATTATTATCGTTAAGAGATATTTATGTTTGATTTTGTTTTAGGTATCGATAATCTTCGAATTGGTACTGCTCAAGGATTTGCTCAGGATTACAACAACATGAACTATACATCGTTGTATAATTCGGAGAATCATCAGAGTCAGGGTTTTAAACAAGAAAATGTTTCTGAGTATGATTATCTTAATCATCTTGATCATCATCGACGTGATTACTATTAATCGTTTTTTTAGAATGGATTTGTTTTGTTGGTGTTTTATATTTGAAATGTTTATCAAAGCTATTATGAACTGACAATAAGTTTTTTTTTTATTATTTTAATTTCTTGTGTTTTGTTTCATATGTATTTATATGGAAAAATCTCAATAATGACTATTGTTGTTACAATAGTAATCTAAAAAAAAAATACATGTTTGGATAGTGTTTTGAATTTTGGATTATTTGGCTAAAAATTTTTCGAACTATCAATGTTGATGATATATAATTGAGGTTTTGGGTCTATAATAACCGATTTTTCTGAATTGAATCAAAAAATTAAATTTGAAATTAATTCAAATTTAAATTTTATTTATATGTTTAATTTTGAAAATAAAGTTTAATTTTGTGTTTAAAATTTACTTTCGTTTAAAAAATCCGATTATTAAAAATTAAAATTTAAAATATCACATTATCAAATTTCATGATTTATAAATTTATTTTGATAATTCAAAATTCATTAAAAAATAGTTTTAAGTTTACGATATCGTAATTTCAACTTACATTAAGTCATGTCGGTGTATCCAACTTGATAAGTCCCATTGAAATTTATTTAATGGGATCTAAAAACCAAGTTGAATTTAGTTAATATTTTTGTTTTTTATTGGGTGTTGACAAAATTAATATAGGTAAGTTAATCTGCTTAAGGAACATCGATTTTTGTCATGATTCATGATTAATTACTTGGTAATATTATTAATCATTTTTTTTAAATAATGATTTTATATATCTTAGGATTCTGTTGAATTAGCTTCTACGCATGTGTCACTGATATGTAATAATATTTGATAAAAATACCAAGTTGGGATTATCAAATACACAAAATTAAATAAATTGTGAAGATTTCGATGATAAGTACTAAGTATAATAAAAATAATTAAATTAAAATATGGACCTACGTGGCCATTACAGCTGCTGCTCGACAGTCTCCTCAAGATCCTCTCTGGAAGACAGATTGGTCTTCTTACTTAACTCACTTAACTTCTAATTATTCATTAATTAACAATTAATTAATATGTAATTATTTTAAATTCTTTAATCAAACCATAGTACTACAATACCTGGGGAAAAAGAGCAAAACGACAGAAGCTAACGAACAAAACGACAAGATTAGGAAAGCTTTTTAGTTTAATAATTAAATTTATCCATTTTTATTTGTTTCGTAAAAAATGAAGATGATGCCAACTAAAGACCTACGTGCTCCACCTTCAGGGCCAGCTAACTTCGTCTTGAAGTGGTGAACAGAGAGATAATGATTTGGTATGAGTGGTGCACTGTAGCGATTAATCTGGACCCTACTTTTGTAATGGTATCCAATGGCAGCGATTAACCTCTTGCGTCCACGGTGTGTTCATCATAATTAATAACAATATTTAATTCTACTCTATTTTTTTTTATAATTGTTTCATACCTACCGACCTCGAAAAATATTTGAGTAACTATCATTTTTTTTTATTTCAGATTTTTATGTTAACATGAATTATTTAGTATTTATTCAAATAATTAATATTATGATGTAACAAATATTATTAATCTACCTTAAAAGTTTTGTTATGTAACCTCTTAACCTGTAATATTTCAATTATTTAGTTATATTTAATATTTCCACCATATGATGTAGTACTAGTCAATTAATAAAACAAATATCATAAATCTAATTATATTCCTTCTAATATATTTTTATCATTTAAAAACGATCTTATAAAATTATAATAATACACTCAAAAATATTAGCACAGTTTGAAATTTCCTGACACTTATTAACATTTTCTTTATAATATTTAAGTTTTTAATTAATCCGTTTTTTCCCCAAACTTTAAATAATTACATTAATCTGATGCATTGTACAATGCACATATATATGTCGACGCACCACTACAAAAAAAAACTATATAAACGTTTATAAATTTCTATAAAAGAGCACGATCCCTTACTTATTTTATTTCCCTTTTTTGAATTTAATAAAATCGGGCAAAGATTCAAAATAGGAAACAGACAGATGGGAAAAGAAAAAGGAATCAGAAAGTTGAATTATTTGAAAAAAAT
>KE151742.1:0-35069 GCA_000411095.1 Aethionema arabicum | reverse complement strand
ATATTATGATGATCCATATATATATATATATATACCACCGGTCCTTAATATATACACATAAAACATTTGTTAGAGTCCCAAATTTTATAAATTTCTATTTCATTTCCTTCCGTTTTTTATATAAAGTGTTTTAATGTAAAAATATTTGTTTTAAAATATAAGATGTTTAAAATTTTGTAAGTGAAAAGTAAAACATTTTCACAATTTTATCTCTATTTTATTTTACAATCATAACTTAAAAAGATATTTTTGTCATTTTATTAACTAGTGTGTATTATCTTTAAACCCTTGTGAAAGGAACTGAGTATATTTATCTATATATTACTCCAATATGATTTTTTTTTTTAATTTTCGTTATATGAAATATTGATTTTCATTTATAATTTTGTTTCCTACTTCTATAATTTCAAGAACGGTCATGTGTATATATAGAAAGAAATATATAGTGAAAATATATAGTGAAATAAAATACCCATTTTTTGTTAGCAAGAACGGTTTGTTTGATAGCAGAAACAAATTGATCAACCGAAGGAGAAGGCAAAAGTAGTCTTGCAGCTCCCTTTTGAAGCCGGAGACCGTTTTCTTCTGGCCGGAAAAGCATTATCCGGCCATCTTCTGTCCGGTAAGCCTTTAACCCTTCGTATAAACCCTAATTTTCATATTTTAAAAAAAACCCCATTAATTTATATAAAATTCTTAATATTTATAAATATGAAATGTCTACTTTAGGATATAGATATATATATACCTGACCATAGTTAAGAACAGCAGAAGAAGGACTAAGTTGAAGATCAGCAAAAGGAACAATTTTGCCGTCTTGGAAAGTTTCTCCATGTTTACATTTTGCAACATACATATTATCTGTTCGTACAAATCCGAATCCTAACTCTTCCCACTTCACATTTGCGTATTTCTCATCACCTGATTCGCTGTAAAAATTATTTTATTAAAATTAAATTTATCGTTTTTTAGATTTATGTTTCAAAGTTATTATATAATTTATGATGTGTGTTTATGTAATGATATTATAATATTTATATATATGTACCTTGTAGGAATAGATTGTACAGAAGGAGCCATGGATTTGTTTGCTGTTTGAGTTTTGATTTTGTTTATGAAATTTTTAGTTTGTCTAAGAAAGCTGTGGACTGCTTCTCTTTATATATATGTTTACAATATTTTTTTTTATTTTTTTATTTATTACAGAAAACCCCAAAGTAAGAATTAAAGGATATTTTGTTAATTAGTTTTATTAATGTTTTATAAAAGTTAGATATTTTGTTACTTTTTATACATATATAATAAGACACATTCAATGTACCCTTATAAAAGTATTAATTTTTAGTTTTACTTTCAAAGACTAATAAACTAATTACATATATATCCAATAAATGTATAATGTGTTAAAACATAATAAAAAAAACTAACGACTAAAACTTTTTTCTATGAGCCGACGTAAATAAAAAAAAAAGTAAATAAAATAGGTATTCATCGTGTTTAATATTGTCTTATATATGATTTATTTAATATTTAAATTTGTTGATCAAATCAAACCTCAAGCTCAAGAATCCTATTAATTAAATTTATGCACGCATTAGTTTACGTTTTTTAGTTAATTTAAGATTATATAGTTTCAACAAAATTAAAAATACGAGTTATAATTTTATTTTTGATAAATATGGCTTTAAATTGTGGCCTGTTATTTATTTTACTAATTATTTAGATAGAAGAACAAAAATATTGGGAGCTCTAGTTAGATCACATATTTTATCATCACGTGGAGAAAATAGTATTTATGTGGTCACGTGGAGCAAAACTGTTAAGGTTTGAATTTTAATTTTGGAGTAATGAGAAAATGGGTGAAAGAGATGAGTGTGTTTAAAATGTGAAGGAGCTTATAGTTAGGTAGAGGGGTTAATGGGTAGGTGTCTATATTTAATTACTATTTCTAATGGATTATATAACTAATCATATAGTATATAATTTTAAATTAAAGCCCTTACTATTTTCTAATATATTTCAAACATACCTAATTATATATTCAACATCAATATTTTTCTACGTAGAGTATTTGAGATATTAATATATCGTATGAACAATTGGGAAAATATAATGATTTTATTCTTTTTTTGTAAAATATATTAACTTATGTATATTTTTTTTTTATAAAATATGTGATATTGACAAACACGTTTTAAAATCTAATAATCAAACCTTAAATTTATTCATTAAACTCTAAAGATAATCAATAAACTCTACGATTTAATCACAAAACCATAAATTTTAATCATAAAATGTTGTTTTTGTAAAAATACACATCCAATTAGTGTATTTTATATAAAAATTATCAATATTTTTTTTTGTTGTCAACTATAAAAAAATCAATATTATATCGTCAAAAGAGACCGATATGATTTTTAATTACTGAAAATATAAAAACAAACTCAACTTTTTGAGAATAATATAATATTCTGAGTTATATCTGAATTTCAAAGCTGCTCAGATTAACAATACTATATTTTTAACTGTTGGCAAAGAAGTTTAGAAATACTATATAATTTTTTACTTATTTTAACAAATTTGTTTGGCCAAAATCAAATAATGAATCATTTGCATTTGAACCATAAGCCAAAAAAAAAACAAAAAAGTAAAACCATACGCCAAAGAGAACGACGTCGTTCCATCTCCTCTTGAACGAGATCGAGAGCATATATTATACATACTCTATCTCTATTACATTAAATTTCTTTATTTCTAGAAAACATATAATTACGACGTCCAAGTATCGTATTAAGATTAACATAAGTGATATTAAATGCACACAAATAGTTATGTGATAAACAGTCTCTTACACTTGGAGTCAGTGCTGCAACGAAGGCGAAGGCGTCATTAGATTTTGAGCAAATTCGTGAGAGTTAAGCTTCTCATTCATCACTCTAAATTTCTCTTTTATCCTCTTTATCTGTCCACAACACACATTTTACAAATGAGCTGAGTTATAATACTGCAAAATCTCAAGAGCAAAAATAATAATCATAAGAGATTCAAAGTTTGTTCAAATCTGGCTTACTCTTCGTAGCTCAATCTCCGTGCTTCGTTTCTTTTGGTCAAGTGATTGCCGCAGATTCGTTATGTCGAAAATACTATCTAGATCGTCTTCAAAAGCGTTTTCTAACTCTTCCCGGAGTAGAGCAGGTAACTTATCAACGATCGGCATTAGAAGAAAACAATTAAACTGCAGAAACAAGACAAAAAAAAAAGAAAAAGTCAACCACTCTTCACCTTAAGATAAACTTCAAAGATGGGCGTGCAAGGGCGATTGCGACAGATAATGTTGTTCGTTTAATTGCTGTCGACAGACCAGTGACGAGCAAAGGCAACGACTTTCAGCAATCACTGAAAATTTTTGCGTTTAATTTGTAATCATCGAGACTTGTCCCCAAAACTCGTTGCTGAACTAACGACATTTAAATGAACATGTTCAGCGACAAGTTTTAGTGACAAGTCTCAACAACATGTCACTGAACGAGCAACGGCAAAACGAACATAAATTCTTGTCGCGGTTGCTGTCTCCGAGACGAGCAAACGAACAAGCCCGATATGAAAAACAAGAATATGAGTAATTAAGTCGAAATAGGAGGAAACCTTTAATTCAGCTGAGGCTAGAAAGTATTCTCGTATCCCTTGGAATATCTGTTGTACCAATGCGTAGACAATTCTTTCAGAGGAAGGAGCAAGCTTACGGTTCCAAAGTGTGCTATCTAAAAGATCAGCCAACCGCATTTCTGTTGTCTGAATACTGGAACCTGAATCGATGTTTGACGCCAGATGGCTCAGCTTTACATCTGACCTTGATTTTGTGTCTGTTGCGCCAGCTGGTGCATCTTGAGGAAGATTATATCCTATGGGATTACCAGATGTAGCTAGTTGCTCTGTTCCGCCAAATGAGTCCAAGAATTGACGTAGACCAGCTCGGTTCTACATAACAATTGGAAGAGAGAATTACTGAATTAGAAACAAATACCAAATTCAGACATGTTTATCTGATCTTTTAATAACCGCAGCTTTAGTTCTAGTGATCATTTTATATGTGTAGAGCTCATATCAGTTGAAATAAATCCAGAAAATTTAGTTAGATTTAAACCAAGTGCGGTATATTCGTAGCACTGACCTTGTTATGAAGAGACCATGTAACATAGCGAGTCGTACTAGCTAAATCCTCCATACACCTGCAATTAAAATAGATTTTGATGATACTCAAACGCATGGAATCATTTTGTTGAGGAAATGGAAACTTGATGATCACTACAACAGATTAGCTCAGGGTTTCAAAGAGATTTTACTTGTCACGGCATGATTTTTCTGTGGACTCCACAAAACTGTTGAAAGCTGAAGCAACCCGTGTGAGAAAAACATCATGCCCACTTAAGTATTCACCTTCTTTCTATACAAAGTCAAAAACATATATCAAACAAATCTGCAAGAAGGGAAAACGAGAGACTAATAAACCAAAGAAAACAGTAGCTACCTGAAGAAGATATACAGAAATAGGAAGCAATCTCTTGAGAATGTGTAGAAGCCTGCCCCCTAACTAAACCAACACAAAACAAACGGAAACTTGATTTATATGTAGGCATAATTAAACATGTGAACAAATTTGATGAGTAAAAAATATTCCTAAACATAGTTTATGTTGCAAAACACGTTTCTTCAACCAGTCTTAAGCACAAATAAAGTTCAAGCAAACCTCAAAACTGAAAGGCAGTAATTCTCAAACGGGGATGTGATATTCCAATATGTCCAACAACATAACTAAACTAGTTTTCCAGCACGCTTTATGTCCTCAACAAAAGAAGCAGAAAATTCTAGAAACATTTTTGTTACCTGATGAAGGAAAGGTTCGAAGGTGTCACGAGCCTTTGCAACTGCTATCACGCAAGCTGTTCTAACTCCACACACAAAAACAAATCAGAGGGAGAGAATAAGAGGTCCTATGGAAACATTGCAGCTCAGCTATGACACCTGGAATAGTTAGTCCCATCATGAATATCCTCAACTCCACAGGCGTTTACAATTTCCTCTCGCGTGATTGGGGGACATTTGATAGCACCAACTAGAAAACGGAACTCGGCCATGGCACGATGGTACTGTGCACCCCCATAAAGACGCATCCCTGCATTCTGTTAATGAAAGAAGAGTTAAAAGTATGTTCTAGTGTAAGTCTTGAAGCTTCTCTTTTCTTTGTATTCCAAACGTATTATTCTCTGGCTCATAGTTGTCATGTGGCCAAATTCATGTATAGGAACAAGAGATATTGAAGACTACGCCCAGCTTGCTATGTAAGTAAACAACTTGCTGCTTATATTTTCCAGAGAAAAGCTTACTGGTATTAGCTTATGTGGGAACTGAAGACCATCGGTACCAACAAAAGATCCTCCTTGCGTTCGTTCATCTTGCAACGTTTCGCCTGGAAAAAAAAACTCATGATAATTATGAACTACATAATAACCCAACGCAAAAGAGAATGTCGTTAATAAGTTGTAACCAATAGTCAGAACATAGGATTGATGGATTAGATTAGCATATATCATTCTGTGTGCAATCATTGCAGTCCGGTAACAAAGTCAAATTGAACCATTTTCATTTAACTAAACTGATCTTCGGGAAGTCCAATTCAAGAACAACCACCAGCAAAAATGTGTCAAAAACAGTTGTCTGGTCAGGAAAATAGAACACAGCAGTAACATTACCAAATTTATCCGGAGGTGCCACAACTGTTCCTTTCAATAACAGTGATAACTGGTCCGGAAAATAGAAACGCAAACAGGTGAGAAAACCCAATGAACTTACTGTAACTATAAAAAAGTTATTATTCCATGAGTTCAACACAAATGTTATAGGATGAATATATATTTTTAACAATTGAGCTGTGACCTATAGAAACCTTTGTTAGGAAAAGATCATGAAAAGTCCTTCCTCTCTCTTTGAGTTTTGCTTCATCTAAAGAGCTGCGTTGAAAGGAAAGAAAATTTGACCACCGGTGAAAAACTATAATTTTCATCAGGAAAGGATAATTTCAACAGCCAAAATCAACTAGACAATTTAAGACGAAACAAATTGACACCTGAGTTCCTTGCTAACTGTATCCAGCTTTCTGATTGTACTACGATACTCCTTCCCTAAAAGCGGGATGATCAATGGAACACTCTCTTTGTACCTGGAAAAAATGACATATCATAATGACAAAGTAACTATCCAGAAAATCGTAGAGAACAAAGTCTGTTATACCTTTTCCAGAGTAGTTCTTCCAAAAACAACCTCAATTTACTGACACCAATCCTATCCTTTTCCTGCTTTGTCAGCAAGCGACCCAACTTCTTCTCTAAAGATGCAATGTCTTCCATTTCTCTAAGTGATACAGCCTGCAATAAAACCATGCACAATTTAGAATCATGAAAAGATTTAGGAATCAGACAGCAGAGCATAGACCTGTTTGAACTCGTCATTAGACTTGTATACTGCATCATGTCCATAACCAACCCGTCCAGAAGGCACAGACGTGAAAAAAGGGGAATCACCCAATAAGGAGCTGTCAAGTGCGCTTGCAGGTGGCGAGAGAAAAACTTCGACGTCAGATGAACATGAGAATTGAGGGATTTTGGTGTCAAGTTTGGTGGATACAACAATTGTTCTAGATAGCTCAGGATCAACCTACATGAAAATGAAAAAAAAACTTAGATGAAAAGAAAGACGAGGTTAAACGCAATGTGGTTAAGTCGAGTCTCATACTTGCATCACTATCCTTCGTGTAGTTGCAATGCTCCAGTCACTGCTATCTTCGAGGCATAAAATGATGAACTCTTTATGTTGCATTTTTGCTCGGACTAAAGCTTCAACAGCCCGTGCTTGAACCTAAGAAAAGAACAAGTAACCACTCCTAAATCAAACAAACCAAATACAGTAAATCAGCCACGGAATTGGAAAGAGGCCATGAAAAAGAACCTGGAGGGCTCGGTTTTTCAGTCCCGGCGCAGGAGCAATAAGTCCTGGTGTATCAATGATAGTAAGGTTGGGGCAGTACTTATACTGGACTTTAACAATTATCTCCTTGGCAGAAAATGGTGACGCCTCTTGCTCTAATCTCATGTTTTCGGCTTCAATATATGCCTATATCCAATTCATATCACAAGTTCTGCTAACGTGAGAAATTCTTCCCAACCTACATTTAGTGTACAAAACTCCTAGAATTAAAGAATCGGAGGGAAAAATTGAAGAAACACCTGAATTTGTGGGAGAGATTTTGGGAGAGCAACGGAGGGATCATCGTCAGAACCAAGATGACAGAGCGGGAATTGACACTGAGGATCGTACTTCATATGAAGAGTAATCGGACGGCGAGTCTTAGTTCCTCCACCAACGTGGTTAAACTGAAACCCCATGAGTGCTTCCACAAGCGCGCTCTTACCATCCGTTTGCTGTCCCACCACAAGCACCGCCGGTGCTTCAAACGGCGTCTCCAACTCCTGCGCTAACGCGTGTAACTCATTATAAGCCTCGTATAGACTCCATCGCACCTCAATCGCTGCTTCCACCGCAGCAACGTCGTCCTCCTCCGCCATTTCTTAAACCCGTCTCTCTTTCAGCCACTAAATTTAGCGGATATGGCACTCCAAGTATTATTTTATACTACTTTTCNACACAAACTTTATATGAGTAAAAAAAACACCATTTGATTTATATATAGTTTTTTAACGACTAATTTTATTTATATATGTATAGAAGATTTGGGAAAAAAAGAAATATTTATATAAATTTAGAAGATAATTACTAATTAGATACAACGTTTAGAAGATATATTTATCCCTCAACTACTTTTACTGTATTTTAATTTTAAGTTTTATATATACAGAAAATCATTATTAATTTTATATATACAGAAGATAATTATTAATTAGATAAAACTATTTTTCCTTTTATATATACACAGAAGATATATGCGTATCTTATACATATCACTAATTAATACAAAAAAAAAAACATATATTAAAAAAAGAAAAAAAAGGTCAGGTGTTAAAATTTAAAAAAAAGGAAACACCAATGGGCATAACAGTCTTTTCACAACTAAAGATCTTAAGAAAAACGCGTAACTATATATCACTAACTAATACCAAAAAAAACATGTATCAAAAAAGGAAAAAGGTCAGGTGTTAAAAATTAAAAAAAAGGAAAAAACAAAAAAAAGGAAACATCAAAGGGCACAACAGTCATTTCACAACGAAAAATCATAAGTTTCCTTATTTCGAAAAACCTCCCCTATAAATACAAGTCAAGACCTCATCAAATTTCACATCCTCACTAACAAAAAAAAAAAACAAATTCTATCGATCATCAACAACATGACTACAATACAACTCGGTCAGGAACCTGAACGCAAGAGACGAAAGCTAACCGACGACTCCTCATCTTTCCCAAAATGCCCTCACCGGTTTCTCCGTTACAGCGTCTGCACGAACTGTCACACTAGAGTAACCAATCTAGACACAAAACCCTTCAATTACATCCTCCATGGATTAGAGCTGAGTCACGAAGCTGTAACCGAAACAAAACGTATCAACACACAAATCTTAGCTTTAAACGACAAAAAGCTTCATCTAATTCTCGATTTAGATCACACACTAATGCACACCATTAAGATTCCAAATCTTTCAAAATCTGAAAAGTATCTAATGGAAGAAACCAGAGACGATTTAATCAAATTTGAGGGATCTTCAGTTCAATTCTTGATTAAATTCAGACCGTTTTTACACGAGTTTTTAAAAGAAGCTAATAAGTATTTCTATATATATGTTTACACGATGGGGAGTTACGATTACGCGAGGATTATACAAAACTTGATTGATCCGGAAAAGGTTTATTTTGGAGATAGGATTATAAGTAGAGAAGAGAGTCCGATTGTGAAAAGTTTGGATTTGATTTTGGCTGAAGAACGAGGAGTGGTGATTGTTGATGATACTCGTGAAGTGTGGCCTAATGATGGGAGAAATTTGGTGGAGATTGAAAGGTATCATTATTTTAGAGGGAAGAGAGAGATGAGTAATGGTGTGAGATCTTATTCTGAGGAGAAGAAAGATGAGAATTTGGAGGAGGGAGGATTGAAGAAGGTTTTGAAGTTGCTTAAGGAAGCTTATGTGGGGTTTTTTAGTTGTGGAGAAGATGAGTTGAGTTTGCAAGATGTGAGATTTGTGTTGGAAGATTTGGTTATGTGATTTGTGTTTTTTGTTTGATTTTGGTTTGGAGATGTTGGAATGGGTTTGTGTACGGTTTGTGATGAGGATTGAATAAAATAAGGAAATTTGAGTATTTTATGTTTAGTTTTTTTTTTTTTGTGTTTGATTGTAAGGGTTTAATGATTGCGATTAGGGTTTAGAGTATTTGGGTATCTGTTCGATTTTGTTTCGATATTTTTGGTTATTCTATTGAGGAATTACCTAAAATGCCCTAATTCAAGCATTTTTTGCAAATGTGCCTTTTTTGTAGGGTTTACCAATTTTACCCTTATGTCTATTGTTATGATATTTTTGTAAAACATGCTTGAATGAGGAAATTTTCTAAAAACCAATTATGTAAAATGTCCTAATTGAATACATTTTTCCAAATTTTTCATAAAATGTGAGAGTATACCACTTATGATGTTGGGTATAATATTAGGGCATTTTTGCAAAAAATGCATGATTAGAGCATTTTTGCAAAAAAGGCTTGAATGAAGGCATTTTTGCAATTTCCCCTATTCTATTCTATGATTATAAAATTTGTTCGGTTTTTTGAAAATTTTGTTTTGGTTCCGGTTCTAATTTTAGTTCGGATATTTGATTAAAAAAAAAATCCAAAAAAAATCCAAAAAATATCCAAAAAATTTAAAAATTATCTAACAAACAAAAAAATACCAAAAAAACTAAAAAATTACCCCAAAAATCAAAAATATCTAAAAAAAGCCAAAAAAAATACCTAAAAAAAGGAAATATTGTTACTTTTGAGGATCCAAAAGATATCAGTAATTATTAAGTTCAAATACGTATACTATTTATTAAGTTTTTACCATTGTTAGGTTTTTTTTCTTTCTTTTAATTAATAGCAAAAAGGATTGTAATTAGTACATTTAAAACCATAGAATTTTAAACTAATAACAAGTTAGCAATTTGTTAATTTCTCTAATTTTCAGTTTATAAATTCTTTTAAACAAAACTCAGCTTTTGTAAACAGATACTATTTCTTTTAAAAAAAATAGTGTAACTTTATTTTTAGTGATCCTAACAAAACTGGTTTTAGAAGCCAAAAGGAGACTTAGTCCGACTTCCTCCTTCTCCGTACTGCTCATTCCATTTCCTCAGTTCGTTCATCGTCGTTGCGTCGTATGCCACCGATGGACTTACCTGCAACCATACACAGTTCAATCCAAATTACATCGATATCGTAAAGAACAGAACATAAACTTGATGAGATTTGTCAATACCTTGGCTTTAGATTGAATAAAGTCATCTAAACTCAATGGCCGTAGATCAGGAGATGCATTCGCTACCGTACCCTACACAAACAATACATCAAATGATCAACAAAACACTGTTTGTTTTTGAGAATTAACCGGGAGTGGTTTACGCAAAAACTGCAAGTTTCTACCTTGTTTTCTTCCTGTAACAATTCTTGAACAGGTCTGTATGCAGCAGCAATACATAGATTCTGCAGTAAAGATCGAAATCAGAAACAGTAAGAAAACACTACGAAAACTCGTAAACTAAACACGAGGATGAACAAAACCTTGAGATCGCTTCCGGAGTATCCTTCAGTTTCTTTTGCAAGTTTATCAAACTCGAACTCAGATTCAAGATTTTCTTGAGTGAGAAATATTTTCAATATCTTCAACCGATTCTCCGCATCTGGTAAGTCCACATATATCCTAAAACCAGAACCCCGTACCGTTAATAAGACAACGAATTCACGCCATTGTCGATGAAACTTGAAATCAAGGGTTTACCGTCTTGGTAACCGACGAATGACAGCGTCGTCGAGATCAAACGGTCGGTTAGTGGCACCTAGAATGAGTATCCTTTGGCTATCTTTTGACCTAAGTCCATCCCAAGCTGCCATGAACTCGTTTCTCATTCTTCGTGTTGCCTCGTGCTCGAAAGCACCGCCACGAGCACCTAACAAACTGTCAACCTACACAACAACAAACACAAGAATTGTAGTCAATCCTTTAAAAAACAATAGATAGAGAGATATTAACATAGATAACAAGTCTTACCTCATCAACAAAGATAATGACAGGTGCTAGTTTACTCGCAAAGGAGAATAGAGCCTTTGTGAGCTTTTCCGCATCTCCAAACCACTATATACCAAACAAAAGAAGAGACAGCGCGACAAAGTTTCGACATTATCAGAACCAAATCAAAGTTAAAAAGTTGGAAAGAGTTATGATTAAACCTTTGATGTAAGTGTGGAGCCAGTTATGCTAATGAAATTTGCTCCAGCTTCTGTTGCAAGTGCTTTGGCAAGTAATGTTTTACCAGTACCAGGAGGACCAAACAACAATATACCTTTACAAGGCTGCAAAAGATTTACGCCATTACAAAACAAGGTCTTAGGAAAGATGTAAATGACATGAAAATCTGAGAGAACGAGATACCCGTAAGAGATTTCCGCGGGTGAAAAGTTCCGGCCTTCTCATGGGAAGAATAACCAACTCGTTTAGTGTCTTCTTAACGTGTTCGAGTGCACCAATGTCGTCAAACTTGACTCCGATTTCACCAGGAGCAACCACAGCTGAGACAAAATTGCTTTCATATTCATCCTTTGCAATATTCTGCCAAAAAAGATTATCTTTTGTTACTCAGAGAGTAGTCAAGATTCATTTGTTAGAGTATCAAGAGGGAGGAGACTATAAACCTTCAAGTTTTGCGAGGGCTTTCGAGAAATATCTTCTTGTTCTTTTAACCTCTTAATTGAAATCTCAATGCTTCAAAAAGAGAGACAAAAAGTAAGATAAAATGAAGGACAAGATACTCATATAGACTCAAAAGATAATGCCACAACCTCGCCGTTACCTTTCACGGGGTAGAACCAGGCGGCCTACTTTAACCGAAGGGGTTGGACAAGAAGATAGATAGTGATTTCTGGCCCAACCAATAATTTTCTCAGCTTCTGCAAAAACAAAGACCACAAGTTTATTTCTGAGCTCTCTTGGTCACATATTATACACATAAAGCAAGTAAAGTGATTGCATCAAAGAGAAAACACGAGAAATGAGATAATATATTGGGAGTTACATACTTTGCTTTGTCAGTATCACACCATCGGTGTTTACTTGGTACAAATCTGTGCATAATAACTCATTTTCCTCGAGCACCTAGTCGAAAAAGTTCACAGAAGTGTTATAACGGGTATAAACAAATCACAACTTTACGCGATATCTCTAAACAAGGTTTAAACTTGATTTTGATATACCTTAAGTAGTTCATTTAGATTGCTTCGTGATATCACAATTCTTCTATCTTCTCCAAGTTGTTTATTGAAGATTACGAGTGTATCCTCTTCCTGTATTGATAAGCAAGTACACCATTTTGATAAGCAAGAGATGCAAAACAATGACAATTGAGTATGACAATATATATATATATATATATATCTGCCTTTTCATATGTTATACAAAATACTGTAAGGCACAGCTCCTTTTTGCTGTGAGTAGATCAAAAGACAAAGATCATACCTTAGGAGGGTGTAGGCTCATAACATTAGTGAAGAGTTTGTATATCTCATTATCTTCTGATCGTTTTCTTCCCGTGAGTCCCTCAGTAAGGCGCTTCAACGGAAGGGGCTGCAAAAAAAAGACATCACGGAGAATTATATTGGCGAAAAACTTGATATGTAAGGTTAGGTTTTACTTTTATGTCTAGCTAACATACCAGTTTTGCAATGCGACCAAAGTTTGGGAGTATCATTGTCTGTTCACAAGGAAAAACAGGCAAAAACACTGATTAGTAAGAAAATTAAGAACAAAATGAACAATGACACATGAAAAAAGGCTTACGAATTTCTCCTTTTCTTTTGAGCCAGTTTCAATCTTGTTCTGCCCGCAGATCATTACAACTGGACCTGACAATTTATCAAACATTTCCTGAACTTTGTCTACAAACTCCTTTCGTTTTGACTTAGGCACAGCTCTAGATAACCACTGAGACGAGTCTGGAAAATAGACAATAAGTGGTTGCGTCGATTCCAAAACCTACAAACACGAAGTAAAGGAATAGATTGAGACGAAAACCTGAGTATACAGCAACAAGAAACATGATGTAACTTCTACGCATACCTCATTTAAAGCTTCCATGGCGATATACCCATCTTCAGCCTGCATATCCAAATCATGCTTTAGGTCTTTAACTGCACAAATAACATATAAGTTAGATACATTTAACTATAATACTAAATGTCTACTTAGAGGACAATTCACTAAATATATAACGATAAAAAAATCAACCATATTGAACATTATAACGTAAATTATACCATCTATCCAGTGCAATAGTAGCTCTTGGGACTTCTCTGTAGGTTCCTTCTCGCTTCCCTCTGCTGATGTATCACCACTACTGTCAAATATGACCGCGACACGGTTCCCACTGACCTCATAGACCTCTCCATGTTGCCCTTTAGATAATTGCCTGCAGGTATATATAAGTTTTGGTTGAATATCCTTCATAAATAGCCTTAAGCATGCCAGGGAAGCAATTTCCTTTCAGAGCTCTATGAATTTAACATATGTTGCAAAAATATAATGCACAAATGTCACATTTGCAATTATTAACAAGAAAAAATGTCACATTTGCAACCACATCACACTTTAGAGGAAATCACAGATGGTAAATCAACATTATCAATCTAGATAATATTAGAAAACACAGAAAAACCAATGAACATGTTAAGCAAAGGTAAAGACAGTTGCAAAGATTGTATATGATCATGATGCAGAGAAGAACTAAATGAATGTATCAAATATAGGAAACAATTATGGCAGCCGTTGTTACACATCTAATACTACATAGAACGAATCAAATTCAAAGCATCATTGCCAAAGGCATATCCATCTCATTGGAGAAATCGCAATAAATGCGCAGCAGTTGGTGAAAATCTACTATTAATACCAATAGGTAGACCACACAGCAATTAACACATTGATCATAATTGATATTAGGGTACTAGAATAATATCACCCCTAATGAGTGAATAATAGCTATAGAGATTTGAAAAAGAACACCAACGAGACCTTAGGTTCACCGCGTCAACAGCAGAAAGAAAAGTATGCCGAGG
Source organism: Aethionema arabicum (assembly GCA_000411095.1). Taxonomy (NCBI): domain Eukaryota; kingdom Viridiplantae; phylum Streptophyta; class Magnoliopsida; order Brassicales; family Brassicaceae; genus Aethionema; species Aethionema arabicum. The sequence continues at coordinate 20,714 of KE151742.1, read as the reverse complement.
AAGATTATAGCCCCAGGAAGAGCAAAAGGAAGAAAGAAACATGGAAAGTGAAGACAAAACCTAAAAATCACTAGACATTTGACCTAGACAGTTTTCTTTTATTGGACAACTTACCAACCCACCTGCCAGGAATAACGGTAAAAGCATTCTTTTGACCATCAGATGTAGAAATCTTGCCCAACACGACCCTGTGATCCATTTACAAGGGAATATCAAGTAAGGATGAAATCAAAACCACGGGGTTCCATGAGCTTGAGCTAGAGGATTTTTGTAGCACAGATCACAAGAGGGACAAAGGACAAAGACCAAATCCAACTTCTGGTCACAATATCCAAGATTTAACAGGATGCTGCCCCTTATACTGCCAGTTTTTAAAGTCTGGGTTCATTATGGAATTGCTAGAAGGACTAAATATTCGAAAATAGAGACACACAATCAAACAAAGGCTAATAATTAAGTATGGGCTCTCCATACGCCAAGGTCATCAAGTATATCTAGTTGAAACAATATAAATCAATAGATTTGAAGTGTAAAAACCTTCTGTACTCACTCAACCGATACACCAAGCAGATAAGCCGCAAATATATTAAAGCAACAGCGTGATCAAAGCATAGGAGCAAGTACATGTATAGTTGCCGCTCTATTTGTTGCCTTGCAAAACAAAGATGGAGCAGACAACCATTGCTTAGTTCTAGAGGAGAATTGGTCAAGAATTCTAAGCTCCTTAATAGAGAATGGTTATTATAGAAGTAAAGCATCGAACTGCGGCAATTATGAAGGAACTAACTGGTCTCTCCTTAGAACCAAACAGACCCCAACACATTAGATGCTCATTCTGTTATTCCCATGTGTTCCCCAAAAAAAAACATGGCACAAGCTCAACATAAAACTGATAAGATTATCCACACCAACAACAAAAACATTTATACGAATAAAATTCTAGAGAGGGGAGTACACACTAATGAAACTATATCATTAAGGAGCCACATGATACTATAGACAGCTAATGCGTCTAATGTTGCTGGAATGAATGAATGAGCTTTTATGATTGACCTATGTTAAAGAATCTAAAAGCTTGCAATTAACTAATCACTAAAATATGTGTTGAAGACTAAACAGCAAGGTTTAAAGTATAAATTTCACACAAGTGAGTCAGTAAATTACTTGTTCTTTGCTTCGCCCTTTCTTGAAGTCCCAACATATTTTACTCGATCTCCTACATATATTATACACACAAATATAAATGTGAAATGATGACAACACAAACAGAAATTAGCAATCTAACAAATGAATGTAGAAAAATAATAGGCTAAAGAGAGAAAAGTTTGATTAGAAAGGAAACAAAGTTACTAAATCACACTATCTTAAAACAGCGAAGATATATCATATAGCATCAAAATTGATGCAAGAATATCTAAGCTGTTAAGTCAGCATCCTTTGATGTTAAAGATGTTTACCTCTCTTAAGCGGTCGTTTGGCTTTATCAGAATGCTCAACAGGTGCCGCATCACATGCCTCACCAGCACCAAGTAGTTCTTCTGATACTCTCTACCAAGAGTTACAGCAGAAAAAACAAATATTGAATATAAATTTAGGAAGAACAAACTGTACAGACAAAATTTTATGAACCTCAGCTTACGCAATCATACCTTCTCAAACTCCTCTAAGTTTGGCACAAGTTTTTTGACAGCTTCCTCAGAAACTTCAAGACAAGCTTCATCATCATCACTCCCATCTGTTTTTGCACTAGATTCTTCCTCAGCTTCTGAATCTGACGCACTCTCATCTGATTCTACACTTTCACCATCAGATTCAGAGTCTTCATTGTAGTCATCAGCAAAATCCTGATCCACATTGAAAAAGATTTCATCAACAATCCACTAAATGGGAAGAAAAAAGATAACATGCTGTAGGCAGATTACTCAAGAGAATCTCACATAAGGCGCAAGAATGCTGCTGTCAAGAACCAACAAGGGAACTTGCAAATCTTGAGCAAGCGCTCGCACCAACCTCTCACGGTAAAGCTCAGTGCCTGGATATCATCACATACTTATCATCACACACTTGCTAGATAAACTATCCTTTCATAAAAGACGAGCAACATCAAACGCTGCTCTACTTTCTCTACTCAATGACAAACCTGGAACACTCTGCAGCAATATTCTTCCACTCGAAGAATCTAATCGGGCACCATATGTTGAAGTAACATTCTTTTGTTTTATATGCGAGGTAACACATTCAACCAAAATATTCTTCGTATGCTCACTGAGAAACCAAAAACAGAAACAGAATACATTAGCAGAAATAGATACAACTATATGGACGTGCGAAACACAATAGGATAACGAAAATGCTGTTGATTATTACTGAATGTAGTAAGGGAAAGTCTCCCATGAAAGCTGTATATTCTCCCAAGGTTGGATTCTTCGTAAGAACTCATTTTTGAATCTTTCTCGTCTACTTAGGAATGGTGACTCCTTTTTTTTACTCTCACTCGCAAGCTTCTCACTATTAAGCCATTCTATTTGGTCCTTTTCTCCAAGTTGAGCATGAGAATCAACATTCCCAGCAACCAATTTACTTTTCACTTTACCGGTCTTTCCATCGTCTATCTCAGTTCCTTTATTCACAGGGCAATGACTATCCTCACTAGCACTCCTTCCATCTCCTTCAGAACTAAAACTACGCAACTGACTATTCCCTGAAGATCTAAACCGATTTCTCGCAGCAATACTACCAGAGGAGGAAACTGAATTGGTCAAATGATTTGTAACTATATTAGTAAATCCATGAGATCTAGATCCTGCGTAGTCACGAATAGCTGGCCTAACTAAGTATTTAGCTTGCTGAAATACTAAGCCCCATCTCTGGCTCCGTTTTATTGCCCTTGTATACATTGCAAGCTCCTTCCCTCAAAAAGCAAGATCACTGCAAAAGAATAAATAGGCATTCTTGATTTTAAATCACTTCACAGTAGACAAAACATATGCTTAATGTGAGGCAAACCAAAACCGAGATATCAATCAATGTGAAACACAATATATTCTAAGTCATAATTCACTTCACGAAATCTCCTTTCACTAATTTGTATCTAAGAATGAGAAATTGTCAAGAACAGATATAAATTGGAGAAATGATTTGCCGAGAAAGTGAAATCTGATGTAACACAACGCAACGAAGAGTATACGTATTAAGAGTTGTCAAAAACGACATGGAATGTGTGTTCAGACTTAGTCGTGTCTATTACAAAACACGAACCTTAACAGAGATAAACGAAACTAGTTCTATTCATTCCAAATCTCTAGAAGTTTTCAATCAGGTTTGTAGCACGAGGACCGAGGGAAGTCGGGGCGGGATAAGATGGAGAGGAGAGAGAAAAACCCGACAGAGGCGCGAGGGAGAGAGAGAGAAAGAGACCGATCTGTGTAGGTTCTGAAGCTGAGTTCGGAGTTCGGCTTCGTGATGAACGCTGTCGTTTTGAGGCAAAGCTCATTTATGGGCCTTTTATAAATGAGCTGGGCTCATAGGCCCATTTATAGAGTTTCAATTGAGTCGGTACTATTTTTGTACCGAAAAGTCAGTTTTACCCTTATAAATTAGCAAAATTTACAATCATACCTTTTTCAGCCGCGCTTTTGTCTCACAGATACTTCTAGAGAGAGAAAACGAAGGTCGAACAAAGGGAAAAATCGAAAACCCTAGGAAAGAGAAAAAGAAGTCCCAGGCGGAGATTTAAGGTAGAGAGTAATGGCGGCAGCTAACGTGGCGAATCCTAGCCGTGGTGGCGGTCGGAGGGGAGGTGGAGGAATTGATGACGATAAGTTGGTCTTCGAGACGACCGAAGGGGTAGAGCCTATCACCAGTTTCAATGACATGGGAATTAAGGAGTATGTCCTTCGTGGTGTCTATGAATACGGGTTTGAGAAGCCCTCTGCGATTCAGCAGAGAGCTGTGATGCCTATTCTCCAAGGGCGCGATGTTATTGCTCAGGCTCAGTCTGGTACTGGAAAGACCTCTATGATTGCTCTCTCCGTCTGCCAAATCGTTGACACATCTTCCAGAGAGTATGTCGTCTGTTCCCTTTCTGAGGAAACATAATTTCTATATTAATTTTAGTGCTTATTTCGGATTTTTCGTTCCATGGCCATATGTTCTAATTTACTTGGTCCGGTGCGTTTTCATTCTTTTGATTATCGAGGGATAAATCAATAGTTCTTGGGTTAGCTGGCTTTTATGTTAGATCAACTTTACTGAGATTTACACTCTGGAGTTCATCATGGTTTCCTGACTTTTAGAAAAGTATCTTTAAAGGGTATACAATACTATTCCTTTAGAATAGGGCTGAAATAGATGCTGGTAATTTGGTTAGAATGATTAAGGAATATTTGTTTTGAAGCTATAAGACTCATTTACCAGTGTGCTCATCTATCGGGTAATTCCAACTGCAGGGTTCAGGCCTTGATATTGTCCCCAACAAGAGAGTTGGCTACACAAACAGAGAAGACGATACAAGCTATTGGCTTACATGCGAATATTCAGGCACACGCGTGCATTGGTGGGAAGAGTGTTGGAGAAGACATCAGGAAGCTGGAACATGGTGTCCATGTTGTGTCTGGAACACCTGGTCGTGTATGTGACATGATAAAGAGGAGAAGTCTACGTACTAGAGCTATTAAACTTTTGATTCTTGATGAATCAGATGAAATGCTGAGCAGAGGTTTCAAAGACCAGATTTATGATGTTTACAGATATCTTCCACCAGATCTTCAGGTCTAGTCTCATTGCTCATATTTTGTTGTTGGCTAATTCTATTTTTTCTGTTCCATTTACTTTCTTATTTTATGGCTTGACTGCTTGGATTGGACTTTGTGGGAAAATGGTAGAATATCGAGTTGTTAAAGGATCGTTTAAATTCTGGTGACTATTAACTGCAATATGATAAGCTGAACTCTGGTGTATGATGTTACTGACCCAATACATATTTTTATAGGTTTGCTTGGTTTCTGCAACTCTCCCTCACGAGATTTTGGAGATGACAAACAAGTTTATGACAGATCCAGTGAGGATACTTGTAAAGCGTGATGAGTTGACTCTTGAAGTACGTTTTTTTCTTTTGCATATGTATGCTTGTTTATATATTATTTTAAATCAGGGTCACATTCGTATACATCACTTGCTAACTTTTGTGCTGTACCTTTTCAGGGAATTAAACAATTTTTTGTTGCTGTTGAGAAAGAGGAGTGGAAATTTGACACGCTCTGCGACCTTTATGACACACTTACTATCACTCAAGCTGTTATCTTCTGCAATACAAAACGAAAGGTAATCATGTTGCTCAGCTTAAGAATCTTAAGTTTCAGTAAATCTGTAAATGTACATGCAGGCTATTTGAACTGATTTAGGTGATCCGGTAGCTATATTGTTCATCTTAAGCTTCTTACACTTCTATCTTACTTGATTTGGTATATTATAAGCTTCCTCCTTGGTTTGTCGGTTTTGTAAAAACATGTAATTGTGTACTTAAAAGGAGTTAGTAATAGACCATTGCTCTAGATTTCTCAAACCTGTATTCACCTGAATATTATAGCAGATTGTGTTGGCCTGTTTATTTATCTTGTGATGCCATATATAATCCTGATATTTTATTTACTCCGCTTTCAATTTTTTTCTTGTAACCTTGTGTTATGTTTTCTTTTCAACATTTTGTTCACTATATCTCTGCTCTTTGTACAGGTCGATTGGCTTAGTGAGAAGATGAGGAGTAACAATTTCACTGTCTCATCAATGCACGGGGACATGCCACAGAAAGAAAGAGACGAAATCATGAACCAGTTTCGGTCAGGCGAGAGCCGTGTTTTGATCACAACAGATGTCTGGGCTCGAGGAATTGATGTTCAACATGTAAGTCAAACTTTAAACACTTATCTGCTCTACCTTTCGTAGATAATATGATGTATGAAACTCTTTAGTCCTCTGTTATTATAGATCTCGGAGTACATAACCATAAGACTATGGTAGAGGCTAAACTTGACATAAGAATCTTACTTTAACAGGTTTCTCTTGTCATCAATTATGATCTCCCCAATAACCGTGAGCTCTACATTCATCGTATCGGACGATCTGGTCGTTTTGGTCGTAAGGTAACTGATTTTTTTTCTAATTTCTGCATAATTTGTTTAACTTCTAAGCTCTTTTTTAACCTTTTTTAACGGTTTATCATTATAGGGTGTTGCAATTAACTTTGTAAAAAGTGACGACATCAAGATTCTCCGAGACATTGAACAGTACTACAGTACTCAGATTGATGAGATGCCAATGAACGTAGCTGATCTTATTTAAAAACTTCGCATAAGCCAATACATGGTCGGAAAACTTTGTGATGGTGTTGTGTTATTCAGTGGGAAGTGTCTGAAATGAGAACTAATGTTCGGAGCTTTGTGTCATATTATTTTCTTATTATGTTTCTTAATGCTCTCTTCTCCCTTTGATGTTTCTTTGGAGTTTTTTTGTGGGCTCTTTTGAATACATAACTCACTTGTGGTAAATGTTTGATTACTTGAGAAACAATGTGAGGTTTAGGGTCTGGTTTTTTGGTGTTATTTTTGGCAAATCTTTACATTTTAATTTGATTTATAAAACTTGGAAATGTTCAAATACCGTTACTGGATACTCAGTTTGTGAATCATGACCATTATATACCCTTTTGGACATATGGGTTATTTTTTGTTTTTTTTTTTTATTTTTGGTTTTTGGTAAAAACATATGGGTTATTTAGATGAAAACTATATAGAATAACTCTTCTTCTTGGTCAAATTGTTAAGGTGGGCACCAACAGAGTAATTATTTTCTACCGAACCGGTAAAATGCGTTTTCTCGACATCTTGATCTGTTAAACCGAACCAACCAGGAAAATTGGAACGCCGACGTTGAAAAAGGTAAGAAGACGAGAAACGGCTGGACGACGAGTGAGTGCCTTTTCCGATGAAAACGGTGGTGCTCCTCCTATTCCTGGGTTTCTTAACCGGTATTACTCCGGCTAGTGGCTATGGAGAATGGGAGATCCTCACGGAGCAAAACTTCTCTTCTCAGATCCGGCTCCATTCTCACGTTCTTCTCCTTGCCACCGCTCCATGTACTCTCTCTCGCTCTTTCTCTCTCTATTTGTATCAGACCTGTGCTTATTGTGCATTTGTACTAGGATGAGTGTGATGAGACTACTGTCTGTAGTGTTGTCTAAATTTGTTCTTGTGGATCGTATACTGGAAGAGTAGTTTGGTAGATTGCAAGGGTCATAATCCTGACGTCACGAAATGATAGAGCTTTTGCTGATCTTTGTAGGAAGCTTAGAGGATGATGATTTTCTATCTTTTGCTAATCAAAATTACGTGTCTTTCACTTCCATTGACTAAGAACTCTAAAGCGTAATTTGTTTGGTGGTGCATCGTTTATGGCAGCTCTAATTATGTGCTTCAAACTTTTCATGTGTAAACTCTTTTGGCTTTGTGCTCATTGTGAAGTCAAACTCTGCAGTGTTTGGTCATGAAAAGATAGTCACTTGCTGGGGTTTAACGGGCTTCAAAATTAGTATTTTCTACATGTCGAGCTATTTTGTGTCTTATTGGTTTTGTGTTGGTGCTGTTGGTAATTTATAGGGTGTGGTGAGTCCAGATCCCTTAAGCGTGAAATAACTGAGTTGGTTCAGAGTAGTGAGGAGTTTGGCTTGTTGAAGTTGATGGTTGTACACAGAAATTCAGAAAAGATGCTAGCACAGACCATTGGAAATGCCAACGGAATAACTATTTTGTACTATCACCATAGTGTGCCGTACAACTATTTAGGGAAGCTCCGAGCCTGGAATATACTGTCCTCTATCCATCCTTATGTTTCGTCTAGTCCTGAAGAACTACCTCTCAAACACTTGAAGTCCCCAAAGAGTTTAAAAGATTTGCTTGAATCATCTGACAAGACGTTACTTTTGTTCGACTTTTGTGGATGGACAACTACACTCCAGTCTGAGCTGAACAAAAATAAGACTGAAGATAATCTTTGGCAGGGTGAGTTGATTTGCTATTGTTGATTCCAGGTCTACATGACGATATAATAGTCCTGATCTTAGGAGATCATTCACATTTATATCATATTTTTCATTTTATGATCTGATTTCTAAAGTTTTTTCTTGATCTCCTTAACGATTAGTTTAGTACTTCATTAGGGTGAGTAAGCTCTACGCATCATTAGATCTTTTGGTTTAGAGAAGAAAAGTTCCCATTTAATGTATCGAATGCTTAGCAAATATGCGATTTCTTTTTAGTCTTGCTCCGCTTTCATCTACCATAAGTGATAGCCTCTCCTGGTATTGCCTCTGTGGTGAAAAAGCCTTTGAATATCTCAATTGTTTTTCTATCAACTGGATTACTCGCTCAGTAATGAATCCTTACTCTCACGATATTGTGTGAAACCTTTTTCAAGGTATTGTCTGATGGTCATTGTAACGCATGGGGTCTTTTGAGTTTTGTTTGTTATAAGTTGGAAATTTTGGCTGATCTGTAGACATTCTGATCATAATTTTGCAGGAAAATTCTCCAAAATGGTAGAAACTGATAAAGTGATAAAGCTAAGACGAAACATTAACCAGAAGGTGGCTGGTAGATTCTCACTTCATGTCTAGACGATGTTGATATACTCTGGTAGGTGTATTCCCTCCATAAAGTGTGATTTTCTTTGTGCCCCAGTAACAGGCCATGCAAAATGGAAAATGATGTGTGGACTCCAAAGCGGATTTGGTAGAGTTCCTTGGCTTGAGGATTTTAGCTACGTCAATGAGACTCAGGAGAATGACGGAGTACATCAGGGTTTTGGACAGACATGTAGCCATGAACAATTCGAGCAATTTAGTTCATTCTTCTCGAAATTGATTGCCACTGCGAAAGAGTTTTCTCTTCCCCCAGAAAGGCAAAAGTTTGGTCTAATCACAGAAGGATCACTTGCTTCATCTTTTGGTATTGGAGTTTCTGATTCATGGGCAGCTGTCCTTCATTTGGCAGGATGTCCTCATTGTTCAAAGAGATTCAAGATGGAAGACGACATTCGGAGATTCTTAGTGATGGAGAACCCGATCGTCACAGAGGTATGTCTCTTTCTGTTCAGATACTTAATTAACTTTAATATTTATGTATCTTTGTCCTGTTTTTTAGGGACGAATTTCTGTGGCTAAGAGTGTAATATGCCACGTTAGATCTACTGCTGAACTGCTGCTGCATAATTTATTGGGTAGAAACTATTCTGTAACTTAAACTACTCTAAATCTAACCATTAAAAAGACACAGCGAACTCATGACATTCAGAGTTTTATTTCAGAATAGATATTGCAACAGAGCCAGGAGTTGGAATGTATATCACGAGATTTTGCTGCCATATAGCTCTAGGTCTAGTTTTTGTTTCCATTTTGTACAGTTTTTCTGTTTGAATATATGTCAGGGGTGCAGTTTGGTTAGAACTGGAATTTTACTTTGTTTCTGCACAGACGAACTTCCATAGCTGCATATTTTGTATTGTGACAACATATCTGTGGGAGATAGTCATTTTTCATGGAAGTGATATCTCTATTTTTTCTTGTCAAAACAATTTGAAACTACGGTGTTACTAGGCGTATGTATACTTGTGTCTACAAAAAGTTGTCCAGTGTCCTTACATATAACTGACATTTTTTTTTGTCTCGTATCATGTAGCTAGAGGATGACAGGCAGTACCTTGAATCATTTTTACCTGCAAGTAAACCGTCGGTTATTCTTTTTGTGGATAGATCAAGTGGTTCCTTGGAGGATAGAAGGAGGAGTATAAAAGCACTGAACACTCTTAGAGAAGTAGCTGCACAACATAAATTGTCTAATTCGGAGAATGATATCCAATATGAGAACTCTGTTAGCCAAGCTGATCAGGAACTAGGGTCTGTATCACTTTCAGGCACTGCTCGAAAGTTTAAAAAGATGAAATTTGAGAATAAGGTCTCTTTTGTGATTATGGATGGGGATAGAAAAGTAGCTTCGGATATAGAAGGAAGTTCCCTGCACGAGATACTGACAAATCTTCTTCACAGAAGAAAGGAAAGTAAATTGAACTCGATTGCTAAGGATGTTGGTCTTCGTCTTTTGTCTAATGATATGCCCATAAAAATAGTGGATGCATTACCGTCACAAGCAGAAGTTATAACTGGTCAAGACTCATCTTCATCTTCTGCAGACGGTTCCAGTGAAATTGTTCCTCCTCCTGATAATGGAGATGAGCAAGACAGGGTCAGGACAAGTTCTGAAGATAGAGTTGAAATACAATCTTCTGGAAGTGAATCGTCTTCCCCGGGTGATGAAGAGAAGGTTCTTACAAACAGAAGTGAACAGTCAGTGATGGTGGAAACTGATAAGACTGAGGTTTATCATGAAGAAAATGTCAACGGAGAGATCAAGGTGCCGTTGCAGTCGGAAACAAAGGAAGAACTGGTGCATCGTTTTACGGGTTCATTTTTCTTTTCTGACGCAAATTACCAGTTACTTAGGACTCTGACTGGTGACGTTAAGATTCCATCAGCGGTAATAATAAATCCTGCTCTACAGGAGCACTATGTGCTTGAAGATGGGGTAGTCAGCTATGCCTCACTGGACGAATTTCTTCATGGATATCTCAACAGAAGTCTATTGCCTTATACACAGTCTGAATCTACTATTCAAAAGCTTAGGGAAGCTACTATTCCACCTTTTATTAATCTGGATTATCATGAGGTGGATTCTGTTCCTCATGTCACGGTCAACACTTTCTCTGACATGGTTCATGCATGGAATCAATCCAGTGCAGAGAAGGCTCCTTGTCCTTTGTGCCAGGACGTTTTGGTCCTTTTTAGCAATAGTTGGTGTGGGTTTTGTCAGAGAATGGAGCTAGTTCTGCGTGAAGTATACCGATCGTTAAAAGAACATAAAGATATCATACAGGGAGGGTCTAGTAGCAATCAAATGCTTTATAATTCAGGTAATTGGATCTCGTTATTATGTGACTTACGTTTCTCCTATTTTTCTGTCTGAGTACTTTTGTGTTAGTACGTAAAGTGAAGCGGACACATTCTGAAACTCTTCTTCATTTTCTTCTGTTGGTTTTTTTCTTTCTGAAGCAGAAACACCAACAGGTGGGAAAAATATAAAATCTCCACTAATCTACACGATGGACTGCACGTTGAATGATTGCAGCTTGATCCTAAAATCAGTACATCAGGTACTTTTCGTGATAGATTATCTGCTTCTAATCTGGCTTATTTTACTGACTAGCATTTGCATATCAAAATATCTTTGTTCTGGTCAAGCTTAGACTTTACTGTAGTCTTTTTCTTTTATCAGGCCGCGGACAATTCCTCTCTAAATTATTTTAACATCTGCAGATTTGAATTTCCCCGGAGGGTTATTGTTGCATCAATATGTGAACTGCATTTGATTAATATTGAGAGCTTATGTTTGAACACCGTACCTGGCTATTGTTTAAAGGAGGGATCACCCTTTCAGTTTTGTGCACTAGTGTCTTTCTATCCTCATTTTTTAATCCACTATTTACTCATTGATCCTTAACTTTGCAGAGGGAAGTGTATCCTTCACTGGTATTATTTCCAGCCGAGAGAAACAAAGTCATTCCGTATGAAGGAGAGACGTCTGTAACTGACATCATAGAGTTTCTAGCTCACCATGGAAATAATTCTCGTGAGTTTTTCAGTGAGTCAACTTTTGCTTGTTTATTGACTAGTGTGCGTATACATTGAATATGATTCTATAGGATCTCCTTGATAATGTCTAGGTTTCCAGAAAGTTTTGAAGGCAAATAGTTCCACATAGTCTTAATATGGCTTGCGATTTTTGGCTCATTGTGCTGACGAAGAAGTACATCCTTAAACTAACTTTCTTGCGGGTCTTGGTGATTGTATAAAATGTTTTGCTGAAAAAACTGTTCTGTCCTTAGATTTCGTACTTTTTATATGTATATCTTGGTGAAGAGATTAAACAAAGTAGTTTCTGTATCTTCTATTGACAGGAATCCTTCGAGCTATATCTAAGGAAGGAAGAAGAAGCTCAAACATGTTCGATCAACCTTCACCTGCGGTAAACACAAAAGTTACGGACAGCGATAAACTTGTTGAGGTCAATTTAAGGAAGAGAGAGCTCGAAAGAGAAGTAGATCACGACCAGGTCAATTCCCAATCACATCTAGTACAGTCACACATAACCACCTCCCAAGTAAGAACCAGCACCATCCTTATCGCTACAGAAAAGCTAGCTACCTCACAGCCATTCGACAAATCGAAGATTCTGATAGTGAAAGCAGACCAAGAAAGAGGTTTCCTGGGTCTAATCTTCAACAAGCCCTTAAGATGGAACTCATTCCCTGAACTCAATGAAACAGCCGAACTCTTGAAAGATGCTCCTCTAATGTTCGGTGGTCCAGTCGTGAATCCAGCTTCACCACTCTTAGCTCTAACCCGAGGAGACTCCTCCGCAAACCATCACCCGGAAATCACACCAGGCGTGTATTTCCTAGATCATCAAGCCATGGCCAATCTAACCCAAGAGCTAAAATCTGGAGAACTGAATCCAAGTGATTACTGGTTTTTCCTGGGATACTCTAGCTGGAGTTATGAACAGTTGTTAAATGAAATCAACCTAGGAGTATGGAACATCGACAACGACAACATTGGTTTTACTTGGCAGTGAAGAAACACTTAGATCTTCTTCAGAAGTTATAAAAAAAGAATAGAAGATAGAGTAAAACCCAGCACAGGAAGAAAAATTTCAAAAGTACCTTTCTTGCAACAGATAGATTTTACACATAGCTTTTTCAGATCATTGTACGATTTTTACAAGTGTTTCTCTAAAAATTTTACCATATTCCTGAATCAGTATCTTGAAACCCTAAACCTTGCTTCTCATCCAAGCAACTCTCAGTAATGTTCAACCTTTGAATTCTGATGGTTTGGATACAGGTGTGGAGATGGAGCTTGAAGCTGTACTACCTTGTCCAGATTCTTCGGCTAAAAGGTTACCTTGAAACCCTAAATCATCGTTCCAAGCTTCTTGTATCTCATGTAATGTGTCATTTTTAGCATCTGTGTTCTGGTTAAAATCTGATGCAGCAGTGACTGGAAATTGAGGTAATGCTTGTAAAGATCCATGTTGAAGAAGCGGCGTAGGTGTTTGCAGAGAATCAGTGGTGCTGAAGTTATCGGTTTGAAACCCTAACCCTAAATCTTGATTCGAATTAGGTTCTTCTAACCAATCTAAGGATGCTGAATCTTCATCATCTAAACCCCTAAGCGGAGATTGCGCGACATTGATATGATCTAATCCAGATTCAAAATCAAGATTGTTGTCGCCAAACACTAAATCCTCCACATTAATGTCTCTCGCCAGAACTGACTTTAAGAAGCCTGTAATCGGAGACGACGGCTGAGAAGTCGGAGAAGACGGTGGTTGGCCGAAATCCGATGATGATTTTTTAAGTAGAGAGGAAGCAAAGTTTTCATCGCGGTTGATGTTGTCGTTGTTCTTCTTCAGCGATTTATCAGTAGTGGATTGAATCGCTATAAAGCGTTCTTCGATAGAGTATTCATGGAGATTGGAGTTTTTGAATCCAAGATTCTTCTTCTCCTCCATATCTTTCTTCGTTTTCTCTGAATCATTTCCCGCCATAACCTCCCGATTTTTGAAAACAAAAATATTCTACGATTAAAATGAGTCATCATGACTATAAATTTACTTATATACAAAAAAAAAATCAGTTTTAAATGTTTAATTATGTTATTTATCTAAAAAATAATTATGTATTTTCGATGTTTGCTAATGAAAAAATATATTAAACTATCGTAATAATTGTTAGTTAATTATTTATATAGATATACATATTAATGTATCAACTTTGTGCTTGAGAATATATATAGATGATATTTATATAGTTCCTCAATTTCAAAATATAGAAAGGTTTTAACAATTTTTTTTTTCAAATTATAAAATATATAAAATTTTGATAATAATATCTTTATAATTTTTTTTGTTGGTGTAATCATTGTTATTTTTTCATACAGATTTATTGAAGTAAAATTTTAATTTAATCTGACATTTTAAATTATAAATTTTTGTAATTTTTTTTTTTAACTCGTAAATTTTTGTAATTTAAAAAAATTAATTGTGAGGATGTCATATGTCCAAAGAAAATATAGTTTTCTATGTCATTTAAATCATTACATTTTATAGTTACTTGAAAATAATAATTGGAAGAATTATTATAGATTATATTAATAAAATAAATCCTATGTTATAATTTTTATGATATGATTGATAAAATTAATTCTCAATTTCTCATATATATATTTGAATTGTTTGTATAATTACGAGAACATTACACGTCAATAGCCAAAAGACGAGTGGTGGTGTGAGTTTGTGATAAGGTACGGTAACATTTATGTCTACAACAAAAACCTTCCTTTCTTAGAGATTCATCCATGGCGGAATCAGCTTCTATACGTTCTTTACTCTCTTCAAATCTCTTTAAAACCAACAAAACCTTTCCTCATTTGCTTCCGATTTCTTCTTTCTCGAGGAAACACGAAGCTTCTTCGGTAATAATCATTACTTAATCTTCTCTAATTTGAAGATTCGCTAGATTTTTAGCTTTTCTAGGTTTTTGATCCTTTTGTGAAAATGTGAAATCATGTGTTCGTTAATGAGATGTAGGCAGGAAGTAATGGAGGGAGCTCAAAAGCTGTGAAGCGTTTGATAACGTTGTCTCCTAGTGAAGGAAAATGGCATGGAAATTGGAATACTCATTACAATGTTTCTCTGCGTGATCTTCAGCTTCAAGATCTTGTTGAAGATGGTCCTACTACCAATGTTCGTGTCTCTGTTGATCTCTCTGTTCAAAAGGTTATTTCTCTTTCCCCTTTCTTTCACTATATAACAGTTAAGGATCTCTCCTTTTTCTCATTCTAGTCCACTATTGTGTTTTATGAGCTTAGATTTGTGTCAATGGTTTTAGGGCTTAGTGTGTTAAAGTCTTGGTTGTTTCAACATTAGAACCTCACAAATATCTCTCTCTCTCTCTCTCATGTCTTCTTCTTCTTCATATCTTCATCACCATTGTTGAACTTCCTAAGCTTGATCTCAGCTTACTAATAGAACCTCAAAAATTCGATAAAATCTGTACTATTTAACAGTAAAGATCTCTCTTACTCCTCAATCCAGTTTCTCCATTGTGTTTTGTGAGCTTAGATTTGTGTTTAGGGTTTAGGGTTTAGTGTGTTGGTGTTTGAACATTAGAACCTGAATCTTTGATGAAATCTTTACTATCCAACAGTAAAATTCTCTCTTTTGCCCAATCTAGTTCCTCCTCCACTATGTATTCTGAGCCTAGATTTGTGTTTATGGCTTTAGAGTTTAGTGTAATGAATGTTTTACATTAGAACCTCAAACTTTGATGAAATTTCTTGCCTCTGACCCAAGCCAATTCATTTGGTTCCCAGCATGCAAGCATGGGGCTCTCAGTAGATGGAAGAATCACTACTTCTTTTGCCCGGAAGTGCAGCATTTGTTCATCTCCTTATCCTCGACTGGTAACTCTGTGTTAGGCATTGGCAACACTCTGTTTCATTCTAAGCAGTAAACACTTTTGATGAATACTTGTGACCAGATTGACACAAATTTCATTGTCTGGATTCTGCCATCAAGTCGAGAAAATCGAGCTTCACAGCTCCCAGTACTTGGTGGTGATGATGATCCTTCAGTAAGTAAACATTTAATCTCTCTAAAATCTTCAATCTTCATTGGAACAAACAAGAAATAGAGATGATTGTAAAAATCCTGTGTCTGCAGGTAATATATGTGAGACCTGGATATGAAGCTAACCTTGATTCCCTTGTACAAGACACTATCAGGCTTACAACTTACGCAAAAGTGAGATTCACTTTACACCATAGTAGTAATCATAAGCTAAACTTATAGGAAATCTTCTCAAGTTTTTGTTTGAATATAGGATATATGCTCGGATTCATGCGAAAAATCAGAGCCAACACTGCATTGTAAGCCAAGAATTCATGCTCGGATTCATTGTTTGTTAAAGATTTCGAGAGGTTTTTTAATTTCTGAATTGATTTTGCAGATATTGGTGAGACAAATTCAGCTTCTGTTCAGAAAAGATGGTCAAAACTACTCGAGCTTAAGAAGTAGAAGAAACCTCTAAATCCTTGAATTTCTCTTTATATATTTATTACCAAAGTCTCATATAGATTTTGATGTTGTTCATATTCATCTATACACAAAAAATATAAACTCTTAGGACAAGAAATTCAATGGAAGTTTCTTATGTAATGAATAATATTCTTATACAAAAATGGTTCATCTAATTCTTCACAAGTGATGACATTAGAAGAAGATTTTGGTTTATTATTGAGTTTAGTTCTTGAGATCCTCTTGTTGCTGCATTTGCTTTCTCAGGTTTCCTAGAGGACCATATCCTTTAACTTTCTCTTCTCTTCCGCAATCACACTTCCTCTTATTCAGATTTGCGCCACACTTCAAGCACATCCCTTTACAAGCAGGATCACAAACAGCATTGATGGTGATTTCAAGATGCACCAAGTCTCTTACATGCTTTGAGATATCTACTTCTTTCACTTCAGGTGGAAAATGGAACTGATCCTCCCAATCTATATCATCATCTTCATCTTCTTCATTCTCATTCGATAATCCAGAAAAGGAACGGGATTTGTCACTACTGAAACTGAATCCTAGATCAATCACATCAGGTTCTTGAACTGGATCTTCAGTTAGTAAAAGAGAGAAGTTTGAGAAGATACTCTCACCTGCTGGCTCACCACACCTTCAACACACAGAAAGGAAATTGAGTTAAAGAAAGCTTCACAGGATAGTAAAGAAGCTTTAAGTTTCATATAAAAATCACCTGTTGCAGCCAAGTGTTATGACACTTCTAATGATACCATCAAGTCTAAGCTTCTTCTTCTTCCTTATGACATCAATCGAGACTTGAACTGGTGTACCATCTGGATAATCCTTGACATCTTTTGTAACACGCAGTCCCATTGCAGAAGCTCTCGTCTTCGAAACATCTGTTGACAATCTTCCTAAACCTAGTCTCTCTAAGGTAGTACAGTATTCCACATGTGTGAGTGAAGCATTTCTCCTGTACACTACTGAACCTTCCCATGGTGATCCGGTATCTTCGACATCCTCTTGATCTTCATAATCCAAAGAGAATGTACTACTAGTCTCAGTAAAAGATTCTTGACTTGCTAAGATCTGAGTATTTGCTAGCCTATGAAGCTGAAGCGGTTCTCTGAACAAGTAATGGATATGGTTTCTAATACCAGTGGTGAAATTGGGGTAGTCAATGGAAGAACATGGATTTATAGTAGAGGTTTTGAGTTTCAAGGAACTCAAACGTGACCTTTTCATCTGTGGAAAAGGACATGATGTAGAGCAGACAAGAGACATTTTCGTAGCACAGGTTGCAATCGGAGGCAATTCTTTGAAGATTGATCAGATAATCATACTAAATATGGTACAGAATCAAGACAACTTCTAACAGAAGTGTACGAGAATAACAAGTAGACAAGAATCAATCAGCAACCTTCAACGCCTACAAGACAGAAAAATTCACAGGAAACCTGAGAAGAAATATAATCTCACGATATTTCTCAAAGAAGAAACTGAATTTCGAGATTTTACAACCCCAATATGAACAGAAACTTAATAACAGCTAAATGTTATTAAACCCAATAAGGTGAATTCAACCTAGGCATACTATCGAACACCTGGTGCGCACATTCTCATAAAACAGAAAAGAAAGGCCTTTTCACTGCCATAGCCGGTAAAACAACAATGAAATCGCAATCGAAGTCCAACAAAAAATTGAATAACTTCAAAATTTATGAAAAACAAAGGATTCGAATATGAAATTGCTTACGACTTAGACAAGATTGCTCAATGACAGGATTCTGCTTTAGAGTGTAGAAGATAGTTTTGTTAAATTCTCTACGAGAGAGCTCGTTTATCCTAAACCCCACCCAATCCGGTTCGATCCAATATTAATCAAACTAAACCGGTTTAATCAAACTAAAACCGGTTTAACCAAACTAAACCGGTTTAATCAACTAAACCGGTTTAATCAGCTGTTTAATCAGCTATGGCATTTCTCTGAAGAATCCAGAAGTCTAAAGCAGAAAGATAAGCAAATAAACCTCAATTTTCTCTAACAATGTCTCAAAATCAAATCTAAACCAAAAGCATAAGTCAACAACCAAACAAAGTCAACATCAACAACAGCAAAAACAACAACAATCTGATAACAGAAACAACATAAAACCAGACAATAATCAAACCAGTAAATCTTCAATTAATCAGCTTCAGCATAAGCTGTTTCAAGATGAGCTTGTTCAGCTTCTCTAACTTCTTTCTCAGTCTTTCTCCCTTTCTTAGACTTATAATAAACACTCATAAAAGTACCAACAGCTCTGTACTTTTTCCTGCAATGTTCATATAAATCACCATCAAACATCCTCCAAAAGCTTTTTTCATCAAGCTCAGACACTGCATACTGTGGCTGATATCCATGATTCTCAATCAGCCATTTCTCCATTCTTCTAACAGCTTCTGAACCATCAAACTCCTCACCTCTTAGAACAGGTCCAGGTGCGTAATAAACTCCAACATCAGTATACATTTGAGCATCTTCACTATCTCCTTGTCTTCCTTCATACTCAAAGCCTGGTTCTGGATAAATCATAGGTTTGATTGGAGTCTTGTATAGCTTGTGAGGACATAACCATATAGGATACACCTGAAATCAACACAACAAACAACCAACAACAACATAAACCAACCAAACACAAGAGCCATTGAAAGAAACAGACACAATCTTGAATTGAAATTAGCATTTACCTCCATCTCACGGTGCACAAACTCAAGAGCATCTCCAACTTTGTAAAGAGGAACAAGCATATCTTGAATAACATGCATATCATGGTAATAGTTTCTAATAGCTTCACCTTGTGTAGCTTTAAGCAAAGAAACCTTAGGAGGCATTAACCAACCAAACAGAAACCTAAACCAAAACTGATCACCAAACGGTAGAATAAGCTTCCCTTCCCAATACAAACATCTTGTATGTCTATGATAATATTCACGAGTCGGGATATACTCGACAAATTCGCCTTTTTTCAACGCGGTTTGCGCGTGCTGATAGAACCATGGCTTAAACCACCAGCCAACGTTGTTTATCTTGTTCCCTTTCTTCTTAGCTTCTTGTTTAGATGCATATTTACCAACCATCATTACACCTTCTGTTGGATTATACACCATACCTTCAACAAAATCCGGGATTTTTTCGGTATCTCCATCTTTAGGTGCAAAAGAATCAATGTAGCCTTGAGCTAATGCTTGTAGATCACCTTTAACAGGTATGTAAGTTAGTCTCATGTACTCTTTAACCGGTATAAGCTTGATTTCAGCTGCAACTAGGAGTCCTAAGGTTCCTTGTGACCATGGAATTGAATAGAACAGATCAGAGTATTCGTTATCCTTCGTGGCGCGGACGAGTTCTCCTCCTGCTAGTACAATCTCGTAAGCTTCAACAGTGTCTGCGAATAAACCGTACAAATGCGAGCTTCCTTCGATTCCATAGCCATTAATGAGTCCACCAACGGTTAAATCATCGAGTTCAGCAACTACAGCTAGAGCTAAGTTCATTGGAACCGTTGCACGAGAGATTTGTCCCATGTTAACTAATGGTTCAACTCTAGCAATCATTTTCTCCTTGTTGATCTCAAGAATGTTGCGAAATTCGCCTAAATCAACTTCGAAATGGCGTGCTCTTTTGTAATCTACATTCCTCATTCCTACAGCAATCCATGGCTTACGAGCAGTACACACAAGTCCATCTTTCTCAGCGTTTCTTTCTTTAAGTCTTTTGATGACTTTCTTGACGTTTTCGTCGTGTTCCTTTTGACGTTTCCCGAAGGATTTTGACTCTGACCACATGTCACCGATGTAAATGAGGAGGTAGAGTGTAGCAGAAATTGGAAGGACGACGAAAATGACGATGATCCATCTGAATTTAACGAAGTAATCAACCCATGTTTTCTTTCTTTTGGGTCTAACTAGTGGTGCTTGAAGATCTGACATTTCTTAAACACTTGAAGATTCCTCTCTCACTGCATTATCATCAAAAACAACCAAAAGTTTCAAAATTGTTCTAAGTTAAACCAAATTTAAGAGCTCAAAGACATCAATCACTCAAGAAAAGCTTAAGATTGTAACCAATTTGGTATTTTAGAGCCTGAAAGATCTTTGTTCGGTGAAAACAACCTTCAACTATCAAATCCTGAACTAAATCGACATTAAATTTTCAAGTTAAACTATAATTTCAAAATTTAACTACAGAAATATAATCCATATTTGAATTCGTTATACTATAATTTCAAATTTAAATTATGATTTTCAAAAAAAAACTTGGATGTTGAAGTTTAGGGTTTAAAAAACCCATTTTTTCACGAAACAAAAACAGTTCAGTGTCAAAAATACCATATTGTTGAATGCAATGAAATCTGTAAGAAGCATATAGCATATAGAGTCCATGGAAACAGTGAGCCAGAGGCGGAGGCAAGACCAAGAGAGTGGGGTCAG
>KE151738.1:444437-457128 GCA_000411095.1 Aethionema arabicum | reverse complement strand
AAATAATAATTAATTAAATAATAATTAAAAAAAAAAAAAAAGTCAAGTCACCGTCAAAGCCTTCGTTCTCACCGCGTTCACACTTTCACGCGCTTCCTTCTTCCTTCAAAAAACCCTTTTCTTTTATATATAAACGTCTGAAACCAGAAAAATTAAAAAAAAAAACATAAATCATTAATTTTTCAAACACTTGAAAAAAAATTCTTTCGATTTCACATTCTTAAAGTCTAAATTCTATAAAAAGATTTTAATTTCATTTTAATGGAAATTACTGCTTTCCCATTTTCAAATCTACAAGACGACGACTGCTCTCAATTCTTTAGTCTATTTCAAGACATGGACTCTTCTTCTTCTCCTTCTGGATTCGGTAACGATAACATAAACCCTAAAAAACGCAGTAACAGCGGCGGAGACGGCGGCGGTGAAGGCGGTGGAAACGCTGCGTTTGGAGATATACTCGCGACGCTTTTGTTATTAGATGAAGAAGCTAAACAGCAACAAGAGCAATGGGATTTTGAAGCTAATCGTGAAAAGAAGCTTCTAGAAGATAATCACAAAAGGAAATTAAAAACAATGGATGGTTATTATAATGACTTACAGAGAAATTACTCTACTGTAGCTGAAGCTGAAGTTTCGCGTTCAAAACGCGTTAAGAAATCAGCGGTTTCTGTAGCGGTTAAAGCGGTTGGTTCAAGTGAAGAACCGGTTAAATCAATTCCGGTTAATGAAATCGCTAGTGGATCCGGGTCGGGTCAAAGACGGTTATGGGTTAAAGAGAGGACGACTGATTGGTGGGATAGAGTTAGCCGGGATGATTTTCCGGCGGAGGAATTCCGGCGAGAGTTTAGAATGAGTAAATCAACGTTTAATTTGATTTGTGAAGAGTTAGATGCAACAGTAACGAAGAAAAACACGATGTTACGTGACGCGATACCTGCTCCGAAACGAATTGGCGTTTGCGTTTGGCGTTTAGCTACTGGAGCTCCACTTCGTCACGTTTCTGAGCGTTTTGGATTAGGGATTTCAACTTGTCATAAGCTTGTAATCGAAGTTTGTAGAGCGATTTACGATGTTTTGATGCCGAAATATCTCCGATGGCCATCAGATTCAGAGATTGAAGCAACGAAAGTGAAATTCGAATCGATTCATAAAATCCCCAATGTTGTTGGATCGATTTACACCACTCATGTACCCATCATCGCTCCTAAGGTTCACGTAGCTGCGTATTTCAACAAAAGACATACAGAGAGAAATCAGAAGACGTCGTATTCGATTACAGTACAAGGAGTAGTTAACGCCGACGGGATTTTTACCGATGTATGTATCGGAAACCCTGGATCTCTTACCGATGACCTAATTTTGGAGAAATCGTCTCTTTCTCGCCAACGAGCAGCGCGTGGGATGCTTCGTGATAGCTGGATCGTCGGAAATTCTGGATTTCCATTGACGGATTGGTTGCTTGTACCTTACGCGAGGCAGAATCTGACATGGACTAAACACGCGTTTAACGAGAGTATCGGAGGGATACAGGGGGTTGCGATGGCGGCGTTTGAGAGATTGAAAGGTCGCTGGGCTTGTTTACAGAAGAGAACAGAGGTGAAGCTTCAAGATCTACCTTATGTGCTTGGAGCTTGCTGTGTTTTGCATAATATTTGTGAGATGAAGAATGAAGTAATGGCGCCGGATCTGAAATTCGAGGTATTCGATGATGTTACAGTACCGGAAAACAATCTCCGATCTGCGAATGCGGTTACGATGCGCGATCATATCTCTCACAATCTCTTGCATCGTGGACTCGCAGGCACTAGAACTCTCTAACAATGGAGTCTCTTTATATTTTTTTAAATTGCAAATTCTTTTTAAAAATAGGAAAATAAATGAAAAATGTTATTTTAGGGATTTTATACAAAGCATAGTGGAAGTGAGTATAGAATTAGCTGATTTTATATGATTGTAATTAGTATTGTCATTGAAAATATTTATATCATATTTTTTCAATACAAAAATAAAATTGGACCGTCTAAAAAATATAATAAATTAAATTCTTAAAGAAAATTATCAAAATGAATTTGAAAATAAAATAGATCAAACTAATTTTATTCAAAAGTTTTTGAATTTTCTTAGATGTTATTTTTAATCACATAAAGATAATAATTTATAATTGTAAAATTTTGGTTTCTATGTTTTTTTATCATAATTTATATAATATAATGTATATATTATTGTTATAGATACACAAACACATGTAAAATTGGAGTTATGATCTGTTAAAAGAGATTAAGCATGTTTTGTTAATCATTATTTGTGGATTAATAATAATAATAATAATAATACACAAAGTAAAGTCCGCATAAAATAGAATTTTATTTTTCTTCTCATAATTAATATGTTAATTTTAATATTTAAAATTTAAGAAGATTTTGAAAAAAAAATGTTTAAACAGTAAATAAATAAATAATTGGGCAATAAATAAATTCTTAAACAGTAAAAATCGCAATCCGTCCTTAAAAGCCATTAGCTTTGCAAGCCGGCTTGGTAATGAATTTACCGGATTACCCCTAAGTTTAATAACTAAGCACGGTCTCTTCTGAGGATAACCGATGGGTGATTTAGTCATTTCGAATTAGCCATTTCTCATCGGCGATCAAAAACAGCAAGGTACGAACGCGCGGTTCGTGTCGATCCCGTCCTCTCTCATGGCTGTTGCAGAGACGTCGTTGGATTTCGATTTCGAGCTATTCACGTACTCGTTAGAACAACGATCAAATCTCATTAGTCTCTGCTGATATTGGGAAAAATAGATTGGTATTTTGTTTGCCGCGATTTCTGATTCGAGGTACGAGGTTTTCCTTTCTCATGTTCATCTTTTGAAGTTTGATCCGGGTTCTAGGGTTCCGTTTTTGTGGGGTTCCTGTTGCTTATCCTGCTTATTGAAGATGCTTGAGTTCGTTTATTGAAGTTCTTATGCGTTTGATTCAGTTCTCTTCTAGGGTTTCCATGAATTATTTTAAGCTCTGAATTTTGGTAATTTCTAGTTTTATTGGGCGTTTGTGTTAATGAAGTTCGATTATGGTGTAAACACTCGTTTTCAAGAGACGAATTAGTTCAAATTATGTAATTTTGGTTGGGGAACTAATTTATGTGGAAGTTTGAGAGATTTTGTTTCTTTATTAGTCTGCAATGCAGATCAGATGTGAAAGAGGGCATTAAAGGAACCCTATTCTATCTTTTCGTATTGATTATAGGATTGATTATGGGTATTTCACTGTCTTGGTGATTTGACTATCTAATTTGGTCCCGTGCTTGAGGAACTAAGAGTAAGTGAAAATTGAAGGAATTTTCAACACATTTCACCTGGATCTTAGTCAGAGAAAGAACGGATTGTTCTTGAGGGAGCTAAGTTGGAATATTTTGTCTACCATCTCTGTTCCTGTGTAGTTCACTTCCCACTTTACTAGAGCATTTTGGTTATCCGTACATTAGTCAATAGGTTGATTTAATGCTTTACCTGGTTGGCTTAAGTTCTTAATTAAGGTAGAAAAGTTTCTGAATTCCTGGAAAATTATGGTTTGGAGCATGATTCCGGAAGTTTTTCGGTTTTGGTAAGCATTTATGTGCAACGATTATGTGAAAAATCAGGAAATTGAATTCTTGTTTCTATATAGAAATAGATTTAATAGTTTTTTCTTCTTTTGGCTTTGTAAAGAGTTGAACAGTGCAAATGAAACGGTTCATTTTCTTGCTTGTGTTCATGTTGAAAGTCTGCACGTCAATTACCTTAAACTTTGTTTCTGATGCTGTTATCATGGCAAGGTGTTATTGGGGCGTGTGACTAAGGTTTTGATTCCCTTTCACATTGCAGGCGCACCTTCAACAAATTGAATTGACAGCTGATAGTTTAGCATTTATGTGCTGCAGCTATACAAGCTTGTCATGTGCCATTGTGTATATAGTGTTTATAAGAAAATATTGGACTTGCGAAAGCTGAGGGAATGTCAGCACCTGGGAAGTTTGATTATTCTTCTGGTGGGCCAGATAGGCCTTTATACAGATCCAACTTAGCTGCACAGATGGAAAGATCTAGTAGCTTTCGCGAAACCATGGAACATCCTGTCCCATCATCTCATCCAAACATGTTGAGGAGCACTTCACCAATAGCACAAACTGATGTAACAAATTTCTTTCAATGTTTGCGTTTCGATCCTAAGGTAGTTGCTGCAGATCACAAGTCTATTCGTCAAGGTGACTTTAAGAGGCATGTGAATATTGCTCTTGGAATACAAGGAGATGAATCTCCAAGCACAATGCTGAAAGGGAAGTTAATTCCATCTCCTGTACCAGAAGAAATCAAAAGACTTAAGGCTGGTTTACGTGAAAACAATGTGAAGGCCAGGTAGTTAACTACCGTAAGTTATTATGTTTTGTTTGGAATTCTATGTGGCTAAGTTAATTTTTATTTATTGTAGGGAGCGTGTAAAAATTTTCAACGAAGCTTCTTCTGTATTTAACAAGTTCTTCCCTAGTGTACCTACAAAGAAGAGATCTCGACCAGAAGGGTTTTCTAATGACCGTTCTGGCGATCGCTTGGCTTTAGGGCCAGGTCTAGGCAAAATGGGAATTCAAGGTCAAAATCTTTCTGGTGGTTTTGAGCTTGACCAGCAGAAGTTGGATGAACGACCTAAAAGTGGTGTACTAAATAAGCGAACACGGACTTCCATGGTAAGTCTTAAGTTCTATTTGACAAGAATGCTTGAGTGTATTATCTTTATGGAGTTGTTTGAGCAAATATTTTGGTTCTTAGTTCAACTGAAAAGATTTCCATGATTTAGTCCTTTCTAGGTGCATTTATTTAACGAGTTTTTAGTGAAAATATTGACTGCAAGCTTTGAACCAAACTAGAAATTGTAGGCTTTGGCTATTGATATAGAAACTTCTTTTTTAGAGTAACCGTAGCTTCCAAAATTCAATGTTTGTGATTGCTTGCTAAATTAAAATGTCAAAATCAAGCAAGTATAACACATTGGTCCTGCTAGATTTACATAGTTTCTCGGAGTTATTTTTCTTTGTGCCTATTGTGTACTGACTTAGGTCACTTTTTAATACCATGATTTAGTATTTTAAGCTTCGAATATTGCATCTTGTGGGTTTTTAATTTAGTTTTGAGTATTTGGTTCAAAATGTTTGAAGCTCTTTATCGTATGTTTCAGATGGATGTTCGAAGCAATGCTATTGTTCGACAATCAGCTGCTGTTGATAGGGACAAAGAGACGATGAGGCTGGCAAATCATAATGCAGTTCAGGGTGAAGATCGTACTTCAATTGGTATTGATGGTTGGGAAAAATCAAAAATGAAGAAAAAACGCTCTGGGATAAAAACAGATGGTTCTTCTAGTCTGGCTTCAAATAAAGCCGTTGATGGTTATAGAGACTTGAAGCAGGGCATACTGAAATCAGCTGGTGATTCGCGTTCGAGGTTAAATGGTGACTCAACCATGTTAAGGTATGTCCTGTTTAATTGGATCATAACATTTTGGTACAATCAGTTAAACAATAAGGTCTGGTGCTGATTTTACCATCTTATATTTTATTTACCTTTGCAAACTGCTTCTTTAAGCTTCTTTAAGTGTTTCGTTGAATATACTGAGATTTAGTGGTTAAGTGAACGATGTTCATATCAAATTGAAAATTAAATGATTTCAATGTGTATGCTGCATTGGCATAATTACTTGTGTCCAAATTTGTACATTCTTAAAAGTGGTATGTCCAATTTAATTGGTTTTATATAGTATGCTAGCTAATTTCTTGTTGAAGTTATAACAATATGTGCTACTTTTTTAAGATCTTCGTTTTGAGTTTATTAGGAAACATATTCATAAACGGGATGTCGCGATCTTAAATCGGTAGCTATTCATTCTTGCCTATTTGACATGATTATATCGGTTTTTCTAAAAGTATACGCTAGACCGATGAGCCTTTACGCCCTGAGGAACCTCTCTATATGTTGTGGAAGCTGCAACATTGTTTTCGGCTTTTACCCAGAATTTGACAATTGCTTTATGTCATTTATGAAACTGTGGCTGAGAATGTCAGAGATCCTTTGTTTAGGGTTTGTCTGATTGAGCCATATCTCTTCTTTTTCTCGCGCTTCATTTCTCTGCGGCCTTCTGTCAATGGAAGTTATCACGACTCTATTTTCAATGTCATTTCATAAGTTAAATGTCTTGTTTGAATTGCTTTTATAGGCAAGGAGCAGCTAATGGTGTTGCTGCATATGGAAGATCTGAGAACCTATCGCAACAGACAAGCTTGGCCGGGCGTTCCTTGCTTTCCAGGGTTGATTCTGATCATAATTCTATGTACAATGAGAAGAGAGAACGAGCTATTGGTTCAGATAAGGAAAGGGTGAACCTCAGGGCGGTCAGCAAGTATGTTGCAACCTTAAACTCTTAGACACAATCTTTAGTTTTTCTTTAGATCACATTGCGGTCATAAGCTTCCCGTTCCTCCATAACATCTGTCTCATCTTCTAGCCTCTTATTTCTGATGATATTTGTATATTCTTGTTACTCTCTGATGGATTTATTGCAGGTCAAATATTCACGATGAATCCAATTCGTCTAGCCCGACTTCAAACCCGAAAACAAGTGCTTCAGTTCGTGGTCCACGATCAGGATCAGGGCTGCCACCGAAACTCTCTCCAGTTGTCCATAACACTCCCTCTCCAAGTGATTGGGACATTGCTGGTTGTACAAATAAACCTCCATTGCTGTCTGGGGTTCCCAATCGCAAGCGTGTGGCATCAAACCGGTCTTCATCTCCTCCTGTCACTCAATGGGCAAGTCAAAGACCACAAAAGATATCCCGTGTTGCAAGAAGAACGAACTTGGTCCCCATTGTTCCGAGTAATGACGACGTTCCTTCGTCAGATAACATGTCCGACATGGGTTGTAGTGAAACAGGGTTTGGATTTCATCGACGCTCACCTGCAGCTTCTCCTCAAATGAAAATAAAAGGTGAAAATAGCTTCTCTGCAACAGCTTTCTCAGAAAGTGAAGAGTCTAGTCCCCATGAAATCAAGTCTAAAGACAAGGGGAAACAATCTGATGAAGTTGATGGGAGATCTGCACAGAATCTTCCTAAACTCTCTATTCCTACTTTACACTCAAGAAAAAACAATAAGCTTGTCTCTGGCGAAGAACTCGGGGATGCTGCTGTGAGAAGGCAAGGAAGGACCGGCCGTGGCTTGGCTTCGACAAGATCTGTCAACCCAACGGGATTAATGAAACATGGAACAGCAAAACAACTTCGCAGTGCAAGAAACAGTTCTGACAAGAACGAAAGGTATAGAGAATCTTGTTTCTAAGTACTTCCATTTGAAAACTTCTTGGTTCAACGAGGCTTATCTCGTTGTTTGCTTCACATGTTCTCTGCATCAGGGCTGGTCGTCCACCGACTAGGAAACTTTCTGACCGCAAGGCTTACAAACGCCATAAAAGTACACCAACAAATGCTACAACACTAGATTTTCTTGGTAAAATAAGTAAATTCAGAATTGCTCTTTTGCAGATTTCATTTTTCTCTGCTTTTATTAATGGATATCTTTGAATTTTATCAGTTGGTTCAGATGATGGGCATGAAGAGCTGCTAGCTGCGGTCAAGTCAGCTATAAACTTCGGTAAGTAATGCTTCTGATTCGCTTTTTAATTTTTATTTTATCCAGAATTTGGTATATTGATTAATTTGTTTGATTCGTTGATGCAGCTCAAAACTTTCCCAATTCTTTCTGGAAGCAAATGGACCGCTACTTTGGCTTTTTATCTGATGCACATATCAATTTTCTGAAACACCAGGTATTTCTTTTTGAATTACCATAAGATTTATACTAAGGAAAATGGTAAAATAGACCCCAAATTTTGTCGATTTGGTGTTAAAAACCCCCAACTTTCAAAATGGTTTCTTAGACCCTCAACTTTGATACCGGGGTTTCTAAACCCTCAACCTTAATAACAAAGTTTTTTAAACCAAAATCTCAAATTTAAACCTTAAACTATAGTATAATCAATCCAAATTTTGATTTTTTTGTTAAATTTCGAAATTATGGTTTAATTTTATGTTCAAAATATAATTCTTTTTATTTTAAATCCGGTAGGGTTAAAAAAACCCGGTTATCAAAGTTGGTTTAAACCATTTTTATAGTTGAGAGTTTTTTTTCACCCAACTGAGATACTTCAGGGTCTAAATACCATATTTCCTTTATACAATTCCAACCTTTAAAGAAGGTGACATATAATCTCTTTATCTATTCTAGACTTTACATATTAGATAAATGTCATAAAATCTTTTTCTCTCAGGGAGAACTCTCCTGCATTGGTACCACACCGGTTAAGACATCTTCAGACTTCGATAACCGTGAATTTTTTCGCGAGGAGGAGCCTGCAACTAGCAGAGTTGATTCTAAAACTACTCCTCTTTATCAGAGATTACTATCAGCTCTAATTTCAGAGGACTCAACCAGTGTAAACGAAGATTTAGAAGTTGATGAATTTGGAGTCATGAACGATCTCGATGCTGAGTCAGAATTCAGTGTTTTAGATCATATGGTAGAGTTTAATGGTTATAGGTCAAGTGATAGACTGGGACTTGACGAGTTAGAAGATGATATGTCGGGTATTCCGATCAACGGTGTTAATAACTCTGCACATCATGTCAATGGAAGATTTTCAGATCATTTAGCGTTGGATTTCTCAGATATTCAGTATGAAACTTTGGGGATTGATGAAAAGATTTATTTGGAAGCTCAGTCTATTGGAATCTGCTTAGATCCCATGGTATATACACGAAAACTTCAGTTATTAGAAAGGGTCTCTTTGTTTGTTCGTTTAGTTGTCGCCAGTGACGAGCGACAGCAACAAAGTGTTGTTTCGTTACCTGTCATTGGTTCAGAGATGAGTTTCGGCGATTGGTGATTTTTAATTGCTGAAACTCGTCGCTGAAATAGCGATAGGTAAATGAATAGTTCAGCGACAAGTGTCAACAACATGTTGCTGAAGCAGCGACAATGAAACAAACATAAATTTTGGTTGCTGTCTCAGAGATATGCAAACGAATGAGCCTAAACTTGCTATTTCTTTTACCTGACTTTGAATACATCATTGTTTGATCTATACAAGTGCTGCTTATTATGCTATTCGATTTGGACTTTTATTGGTAAAATATCTTGCGACTTGATATGTTGTTGTGTTTTCTTGCAGCCTAGTATTTCAAACGTGGATGATGAAGGAATTGTTGATGACATTAAAACGTTAGAAGAAGCTATCTGTGAGGAGGTATGGTGATGTTTATACCTTCTTTTTTTAATGCTATGGGCTTGTTCTTTTGCGCGTCTCAAACACAGTGATGAGCGAGACAGCAACGAAAATTTATGTTCGTTTTTTCGTTGCTTGCATGCTGCTGAAACCTATCGCTGAACATGATTGTTTACCTGTCGTTGGTTCAATGGCAAGTATTAGCGACAAGTGTTGACGATTAAAAAAGTAAAAATTTTCGTGATTTGAATTTTAAATTTCTTGTTGCCGAGTCAGCCACAGGTAAACGAACAAGATTTTGTTGTTGTTGCTCTTCACCAGCGATAACTAAACAAACAACATTAGCCCTCGTCATTGTCGGCCGTTGCTGGCATCGACGAGCAAACGAACAAAGCCTACTTTAACATTGACAAATTATGATCTTTTGTCGCTTCAGGATTTTGTTCATTTTTCATTTCAGTACTTGTAAAACAACAAAACTATCATTATATTCTGAAGATAGCTAACTCTGTGATGTTGAAATTTTAGGGTTCCAAGAAGAAAGAGATGTTGAATAGGTTACTAAAGCCTGTCCTAGAAATGAAAGAGCTTCAGGAAAAGTATGATTTATATTTCTTCTGTGTTTCTTTGCATGCCGTTATTAATCTGGACTGGTATCTGATGTTAATTATCTTTATAATTATCTTTTTACATAGGGAGTTTGATAAATTAGGCTATGAAAAACTCGTCGAAATGGCATATGAAAAGAGCAAGGTAACCTTCTTCTTAGTCCCTGTCCGTGCTCTTACAGCTTTGTTCCTCTATGGCCACTCCTTCCTATTTACTTGTCTGATTAATCCTAAATAGGGGTGGGCATTCGGGTTAAACAGGTAATTTGGTTCGGGTTTTTCGTATATTGGGGTTTTTCGGATTTTAGAAAGTCGAACCATTGGGATCTTAAAATTAATTTGGTCCAGGTTTCGGGTCTTTCGAGTTTTAAAAAGTCGAAGTATTTGGGTGCCAAAATTTACTTGATTTGATTCGGGTTTTAAAAAGTCGAAGTATTCGCCACTCGTAAGTCTTTCCTTTTGCGTTCGAGCAGCAGTGATTGCATTTAATTTCTGCACTCCAGCTAATGAGATCAGTTTGTGGTCCAAGTGACAAGCTAAAATATTTTTAAATTAAGACTATAATCTTCAAAATAGGGGTTTACATTGAAGTTAATTGTGTTTTGGGTTTTTTCGGTTCTTAAAAAGTCGAACCACTCGGGTACAAAAATTAAATCGGGTCGGTTTGTTCAGTTCAAGTTAATTTAGTTCGGTTTGAATTCCCATTTCTAATCCCAAGGTTTTGATAATTTTAAATGGCTTTTATTTGACAGGCAAGCCGGCGTCATCACTCTGCAAGTGGAAAGAGTTCTGCTAATAAAATATCAAAACAAGCTGCATTTGCCTTTGTGAAAAGAACACTCGAAAGATGTCGTCAATTCGAAGAGACAGGACACAGTTGCTTCAGTGATCCAACCTTTAAGGATCTCCTCATCGCCGGTCTGACACAAACCGAAGATAATACTCCAATGGACAAAGAAGATATCCTATCAGCTTCAAGTATGATATCATTTACTTACATAACAATAACTTTATATACGGCTTTGTTCGTTTGCGCGTCTCAAAGACAGCCACGAGCGACAGCGACATGTTGTTCAGACATGTCGGCAAAACTCGTTGCTGAACATATTCGTTTAACTGTAGCTTGTTCAGCGACAAGTTTCGGTAATTAAAAATTGAACGGGGTATGGTATTTTAGAGTCGGAACTATCTCTATTTGGTGAAAAAAATCTTTAACTATCAAAATGTTTTTTAAACGCTGAGCTTTCATAACCGGGAGTTTTAAACCCTATCAGCTTTTTTTTTAACCAAAATTAAATCTCGAACATAAAATTAAAATTGAGGGTTTTTTTCACCAAGTAGAAATAGTTCAAAGTCTGAAATACCTATTCCCAAAATTAAACGCTTAATTTTTCAGCGATTGCTCGTCACTGAAACATGTCGCTGAAACCAGCAACAGGTAAACGAACATCATTTTTTCAAGCTGTTGCCTATCGCTGTCCCTCGTGGCTGACTCCAGTGACGAGCAAACGAACAAAGCCATATACTCTATAACCCGCAAAACCGTCTTTTAATCCGAATCTCTCTGTTTGTTTTCCCTTGCAGCGTCAATACCGAACTCATCAATGGCATTGCGCGGGACACAGAACACCGACAATTACTCCAATTCCACCGATCTCATGCCCGAAACTCCTTTAACAACAGGAAAAGATGATTCAATATGGTCAAACAGAATCAAAAAGAGAGAACTACTTCTTGATGATGTAGGTGGGCCACCACTTTCAAGCAGTACAAAAGGAAAAAGAAGTGAAAGAGATAGAGATGGAAAAGGACAAGGACAAGCTTCCTCAAGAACAGGAACTAACAAAATTGGTCGGCCTTCAATTTCAAACACTAAAGGTGAAAGAAAAACAAAAACAAAACCAAGACAAAAAACAACTCCAGTTTTCAATATCTTGGATCAATCAAGAACATCATCATTTTCAAAATCAAATGAAGCAACTAACAGCAACAACAACAACAACAACAACAACAACAATGGAGTTTACAGTAATTTGGAAGCTTTAGATGATTCAGATCCAATTGATTTATCTCATTTACAGATCCCAGATGGATTAGGTGGTCCAGATGATTTTGATACACAAGCTGGAGATTTAAGTTCATGGTTGAACATTGATGATGATGCATTACAAGATAATGATCTTCTTGGACTTCAAATACCTATGGATGATCTTTCAGACTTGAACATGATGGTATAACAACAAAAAAAGGTCATTTTTCTTCTCTTTCTCTCACATCTCTCTTTCTCTCTCCTCTCTCTTTATTTCTGTATAGTCTCTCTCTCTCCTTTGTTTACACCATTAACGACGAAGAAAGGAAACAAGAAAGTTTTGGTCTCATCAAAGAATAACCAAACACCTGAAAAATAGGTTCTTTGGGTTGGCTATATAGATTCATCATCATCATCATCATCATCATCATCATCATCATCACTTCATCATTATGATCATTGATGATCATGATGTTTAGGGTTATTTGTGAGTGAGACTACTGTGTTTGTTTATTGGTAATGAGTGTTGGATTTGGGTTCTAAGTGGTTAAGGTTAGGTTGGGTTAGGTTAAAGCCTCTGGATGGGAAAGAGGGTTTGGAGCTAAGGAAAAAAAAGAGAGTGATAGTAATGTTGTAGTGATATATATATTAAATATATATATATGAGTCGTTTTTTTTTCTTTGGTGTTTGGGATTTTTGTTAGTTTTTTTTTTTATAACCTCAGAAACTATCGTCTCTCTGTACATAC
>KE151738.1:416007-434350 GCA_000411095.1 Aethionema arabicum | reverse complement strand
CAATTATATTATAGATAAATATAAGCATTTAAATAAATAACGATCTAATATTTTTTTCCTAGAAATTAGTTTTATAGTGGCACGGTCTACAAATAAAGGTTGTCTTTCAAATCGCTTCTCAAATAATATATAGGGGATATCAAATTATTTTCGAATTTAAAATAAAAATTCCAATAAATTAATGTTTTTAACATATAATTTTCTCGGAGAACATAAATTTTCTTTCGTAAACATAAACATAATAATTTAACTAAAATAAAATGTAAAAAAAACACTAATCGTTTACATATACAATTTTGATTTAAAAAATGATGTATTTTGGTGATATAACATTCAATTTATTTTTTATATATAAATTTGCATACAAATAAAAAAATCATTTATATATAGCAAAAAGATAAGCAAACATATATTTATATAAATGTACCTTTCATTACAACTTACAAAATAATTATACAAAAATACAAATTACAAAACACAATCTTTTTTAACAACATAACCTATCAAAACCATTACTACTTATGCTTAAATGTCTCTACTTCACCATTGTTGATATATATTACAAGCCACAAGCTCTTAACATATCCCTATCTATTTACTTTCTATACTAACAAATCTCCCAAACACTTGAAAAATCGCGATCAAAACGTTTTCGAAACGGTTTGATCGCAAAATTTGTTTAGATTTCCATTATGTTGAAAGAAAATTTCGAAACAAGTTTGGGAATTTGCGATATGATCGGTCCATAAGTCTGCAAGCAACACACAAAAACGTTTTCGAAGGAGTCAAAAGAGTCATCATCTTGAAAAAAAACATGTCATTATTCAATATCGAAAGTATAAAATGACCAACATTAATACAACATGGACCGATTTATTCATTTTCTGATTAATTTTGAGTTGAAAATTCATGGTTTTTTTCACAAATCGATCACACTAGTTAAAGCTGGGCATAAAAACTAGAATTGAAGAACCGAACCAAACCGAAAAGATGGAGTTCTGTCCGGTTCCAATTCCGACGAAAAATAACCATTGGATCTTAAATTCGGGATCCATGAATATCGGATAATAACCGGACCCGAAAGGATATCCGAAAGTAACCATATTTTTTTTTCAGGTATTTTTTTTTTTGGGGGGTATTTTTTCGGCTAATTTTTTGGTTTTGCAGGCTATTTTTGGATCTTTTTATCACTTATCTGAACCCGAACCAAACAACCGAACAACTGAAAATATCGAACAGATACCGGAATGCCCAACTCTAAACTATTACTAGTCAAAAAAATTGCAAGTAAGGACACATACCTTTTCGTTTTCATGGATTTGGCACAAAGGAACAGCTAGAAGTTTAAAATTATTTGGGACAATAAACTGTTGATTCACCGGTAGTTTCACAACAAAAATCTTTCTACATTCCTATAAGAAAAAAACATTCAATTCAAGTCATTTAACTTCAATAAAATCACAACTTTGTAAGTAAAAAAAAATAGAAAAATTTTACATATAATGAACTAAAAAACCTTTGGATGATTGATATTAGGAGGCAAGAAAGGAAACATCAAAGTTTCAAAATTGGGTCTCCACCAAATTCCAATACATTCTCCTACCTAAACAACACAACAACATTTTGTTATAAAAAAAGATCATTACAAAACTCAATTCTTAGATCAAAATCTATATAAAGTTCTTTAAACACTAAGCAACAACATGTTGTTTTCAAAGATATCATTACAAAACCCAATTTCTTAGATCAAAATCTATATAAAGTTCTAAACTTTTAAATCCTAAACCCTAAACCCAATTCTTAGATCAAAATTTATGTAAAGTTCCTACCTTTAAACCCTAAAACACAACATGTTGTTTTCAAAGATATCATTACAAAACCCAATTTCTTAGTTCACAATCTATATAAAATTCTTACCTCTAAGTCATTATTGTTAATCGAGAGCTTTGATGCTAGTTTTCGCTTAAGTCCTTCGATATCTAGTCGAGAAAGATTATATCTTTAGTATGTTATTGAGAGATAAGAAGAGAGAATTAAATGTAAAGAGATTAAATGAACCTGATTCTCCAGGTCTTAAACGACCACCAGGAAGCTTGAAGATGATGTTTTTATGTTGAAGAAGTAATACATGAGGATGCTTAAATAACTCAACCTAGATCATGTGTTCTCAAAGATTAGATTCATGTTTTGTACTCTTGACATAACATAACTCTTTTACACACATTTTCACTGTAAATTTCTGCGAAAAATCGCTTCAATCGAAGTTTAAAGAGTCTAATTCTTATCACTAGACAAAAGTATTTCAGAAAACTAAACCCTAAACATGGTTTTCTCTGTAAAATTCTTCAAAATCCATAGTTTTTGCTGTCAAATTAGTTTAGATTGAAGTTCTAAGAGTCTAATTCTCATCACTATGCAAAAGTAACTAAGCAATTTAAACCCTAACCCCATTTTTCTCAGTAAATTAAAGTTCAAAGAGTTTAATTCTCAACACAAGACAAAAGTACCTCAGTAAACTAAACCCTAAACAAAGTTTTCTTTGTAAAATTCTTCAAAATCCCTAGTTTTTGCTATCGAATTCGTTATCTGAAGTTCTAAGAGCCTAATTCTCATCACAAGACAAAATACATAAGCAAACTAAATCCTAAAGACAAAATTCTCTGTAAAATTCTTCAAAATCCATAATTTTGCTATCGAATTCGTTATCTGAAGTTCTAAGAGCCTAATTCTCATCACAAGACAAAATACATAAGCAAACTAAACCCTGAACACAAAATTCTCTGTAAATTTCTTCAAAACCCCTAATTTTTGCTATCAAATTCGTTTAAATTGAAGTTCTAAGAGCCTAATTCTCATCACAAGACAAAATACATAAGCAAACTAAACCCTGAACACAAAATTCTCTGTAAATTTCTTCAAAACCCCTAATTTTTGCTATCAAATTCGTTTAAATTGAAGTTCTAAGAGCCTAATTCTCATCACAAGACAAAATACATAAGCAAACTAAACCCTGAACACAAAATTCTCTGTAAATTTCTTCAAAACCCCTAATTTTTGCTATCAAATTCGTTTAAATTGAAGTTCTAAGAGCCTAATTCTCATCACAAGACAAAATACATAAGCAAACTAAACCCTGAACACAAAATTCTCTGTAAATTTCTTCAAAACCCCTAATTTTTGCTATCAAATTCGTTTAAATTGAAGTTCTAAGAGCCTAATTCTCATCACAAGACAAAAGTGCATAAGCAAGCTAAAACCCTAAACCCACTTTTCACTGTAAAATTCTTCAAAACCCCTAATTTTTTGCTGTTGAATCCCATAGAGTCCAATTCTAACCACAACAAAAAGCAACTATGCAAAAAGTAGTCTAAAAACCCTGAACCCTTTACACTAATTCCATTTTTCCTGTAAATTTCATCAGAATCACTAACTTTTGCTATTAAATTCATCAAATACAAACTTCAACGAGTCTAATTCCCACTACATAACAAAAAGCAACTAAAAAAAAACATAAAAAAGCATAAACTTTACCATAAGAACAGCTTCAACGCAGATTCTCAATCCATTAGAAGCATAACTTCATAAAAAAATAAAGATTCAGTTAAATCTCAACACAATAAACAAAACCCATATCAACAAAACTCCGAAAACTTTTCAAAAAATTGATTACTTTGATTTCAATCTGATGATACGATCAGTTAAAGTTTCTTCCTTTACACGAAGAGCTTCACGCGAACCAAAGTAATAGCTACTTAGTGGATACAAATCCAACACATGGGTTTGTCTTATTGCTTCCTCTTGGTTAATTTCCATAGCTAGAACTCGAGCTTCTTCACCCATTTTCTCCGGCGAAAATAAGATTAAAAAAAAACGGTGATAGATCGAGCTAAAGAAATAATCTCAATCGATTCAGTAACAGAGAGAAAAAAAAAACGAAGATTTAAGAAAGGTTAAGAAGAGAAGAGAAGAGACGTAGGACACGTGGCGGCTTTAAAGGGATCGTCGGAGCCAAATTGCTGACGCCGGCGAGAAGACAGTGATTGAGAGGGAAGATTTATATTGGGCCTTTTACTGCTATTAATGGGCTTTTATAGTGTAAAGTAAAATAAGAAAACGGCATGATGTTCTATTTTATGAAAGGAGAACAGCGAGTGCAAATAGTGTAACGCAAATTAAAACGACATGATGTTCAATTTCATAAATTTGAGACAGCAAGCATTTCGCTTCCTATTTGATATATGAAAATTTTTTGACCCGTTGTTCAATGTTTATTGGGATTGAAATTTGAACCGGATTAAATTATAATATTTGGTTTATTTTATTTATATTATTATAGTTTTTTTTTGTCATATATTATTATAGTTTAATATAGAAATGAAATTTTAATATAGAATTATATGTTATTTTGTAAAGTAATTTGATGAGAAATGTTAAATTAAAACAATCAATTAAATAGAAATTTGGTATTTACAAAATTGTGTGTTTCTAATTGTTTATATGAAATTTGAATCGATTTAAGTTATTAAATTTAATTTTACTTATACAGTACTATCAACTTTATATAATTATCTAATTTTGCTATGAATTGAGATGAAATGTAGATCTTAAGGTTTATTGAAGGTTTGCGGAAAAAAAAAGGTTTATTTAAGGTTTTAAAAATCTTACTGTTTCAAACGATTAAAAACAGCACGGGTTTCTAATATCTAACTATGAAACGGACTGGTGTTCATTTTTAACATAAGGCGATTAAATTCTGTTCTATTAATGATTTGTTCACTTGAAAAATCACACTTAAAAACCCTAAAAGAAGTATGAAACTTGCAGGTCTCAAATCGATCGAGAATGCTCACGAAGAGTCAATTTGGGCAGCGACTTGGGTTCCGGCGACGGAGAATCGACCGGCGTTGTTGTTAACTGGATCTCTTGATGAGACTGTGAAGTTATGGCGAGCAGACGAGTTGGATCTTGTACGGACTAATACAGGTCACTCTTTAGGAGTAGCTGCTGTGGCGGCGCATCCTTCTGGGATTATTGCTGCATCTTCTTCGCTAGATAGCTTCGTAAGAGTATTCGATGTTGAGACTAATGCCACCATTGCTGTTTTGGAAGCTCCTCCTTCTGAAGTTTGGGGAATGCAATTTGAACCTAAGGTGATTCTCTAAGTCTATAATTTCGTCTCCAATTTTAGGGTTTTTTAGATTTAGGGCTGTTTATAATGGTAGAAGTCGATTGCTTTTGCTAAGAATTAGATCATGTTAGATTTTAGGTGGCATTGATCAAATTTTATGTTTGTTTGCTGAAATCATGTTTGTTCTATGAGATTTTTTTGCTGAAATCAAGTTTTTTTCATCGTTAATTGGATCTGTATGTCAACGAATTGTGATTGTTTCATGGTCGTTGAATCATAATGTTAAGGAGTTATGAGATCATGTTGTTTCATTGTCGTTTGGATTGTTGTGTTATTGAGTTACATTGCTGAAACCATGTTGTTTTACTATGTCATTGAATTATGTTACTGAAATTAGTTTCATCGTTTTTAGGTAGCTAAAGTAATCAATTATGTAGTTTCATTGTTCTTGGATCGTTAATTCAATGGATTATGCTGCGAAAATGATGTCATTTTCGTCGTTTTTAGGTAACAATATTAATGAATTGTGCTGTTTCATTATTGTAACTCGCTTATTCAATGAATTATGTTGCTAAATTATATTGTTCATCTGTGGGTATTTATATCAATAAAAATGTTGTTTCATTGTAGTTAGATCTCTAATCCAATGAATTATGTTACTGAAATCATGTTAGTTTCATCGTTTTTAGGTAACAATATTAACGAATTGTGCTGTTTTTTTTTGTCGTAACTCGCTAATTCAATGAATTATGTTGCTAAATTACATTGTTCATCGTCTGTGGGTATTTATATCAATGAATCATGTCGTTTCATTGTAGTTAGATCTCTTATCCAATGAAACCATGTTAGTTTCATCGTTTCCAGGTAGCGATATCAATGATTTGTGTTTTTTTTTTTGTCTTAATTGGCTAATTCAATGAATTATGTTACTGAATCATGTTTGTTTCGTCGTGATTGGGTTGCTAACTATCTGCTGGTTAATTTTTTAAGTAATGCTTAGAACATAGTTTGAGTAAAATGTATGAATATGTAGCTCTGATCAGACAGAAACATGGGAACTTGAGTATCTTTGTGACTATACACTAGCAAATTAACAGTGACTTCTGCTTTGGTGAAACATTTTTCATTTGGTAAATCTGTATCCTAAGAGATCATTACATGACCTGTTCTTAACAGATCTTTTTCTTGTGATTCCATATCTATATGCTTTGTTAAATTGTTTGAATTGTTAACCTTTTCGGTTTCTTCAGAGGTTAACACAGTAACGAAGATGATGACCTTTATGATCTTAGCAACACTATTCAGAATACTGATTTTTGCTGCTAACTTATCAGTTTCACATATTTTCAGGGTACAATTCTTGCGGTTGCAGGTGGGAGTAGTGCATCAGTGAAGCTTTGGGACACAGCAAGCTGGAGACTAATCTCATCTCTCACAATCCCACGTCCCGAAACCCCGAAACCATCCGATAAAGTAACCAGTAAGAAGTTCGTCCTCTCAGTCGCCTGGTCACCAAACGGAAAACGACTAGCTTGCGGTTCAATGGACGGTACAATCTGCATTTTCGACGTAGAACGATCCAAACTCCTACATCAATTAGAAGGTCACAACATGCCTGTAAGATCACTTATCTTCTCTCCTATAGATCCAAGAATCTTATTCTCAGGATCAGATGATGCACATGTAAACATGTACGACGCCGAGGGTAAAACATTGTTGGGATCAATGTCGGGACACACGAGCTGGGTGTTGAGTATCGATGTTAGCCCGGATGGTGGCGCGTTAGCGACTGGTTCGACTGATAGAACAGTGAAGCTATGGGATCTTAAGATGAGAAGTGCGATTCAGACAATGAGTAATCATAATGATCAGGTTTGGTCTGTGGCGTTTAGAACACATGGTGGAAGTGGTGTAAGAGCTGGGAGATTGGCTAGTGTTTCTGATGATAAGGGGATTTCGTTGTATGATTACTCATGAGAAACTATTAGAACATGGACATGGACACAGCTTAGTTAACGAGGATTTTCTATGTAACAAAAAAAAAGCTGATGTAGTATGACATGAGTTTTCTTCTATTTTGGGGTAAATTGAAAAAGGAAAAAAAAAACACACTTCAATTATAGTTTATTTCGACAAAAAATCATTTGGGATAGTGGCAAAAAAACCTTTAAATTAAAGAGACTTTAGGTCTAAACTGTTAAATTGATGAAAAAACGTTTGAATTTTGTTTTTTTGCAAAAAAACCCTTTGTCTTTGATATTTTGGTGAAACAAACCTTACAGAATTAAATTAGCAAAAACACTCCTGAATTTTGTTTTTGCGGCAAAATTTTTTTTTGACTTTGTTATTTTAACGAAAAAATTCTTAAACTTTATTTTTTTTTAAAAATCCTTAGACTTTGTTAAATCAGTGTTGTCTCTAATTAAATAAAATTTAAACGCTATCATTTATTTAATTAGATACTAATAGTAATTTAACGGTCAATGTGATTGAAGGGTTTTTTTCGTACATTTGAGTTTCTTACTCCTCTTTTTATGTTGCTCGGTAGATTCGAACCTAAATGTCCTAGAGAATCAGAGAGAAAGACTTACCAATCTTAGTCCGGCCTTTTTTTGCGCATTTTAAAACACGAGGTCCTTTTTGAGGATTTACAAAGAATACATTTCTTCTATATTTGCAAAAATACACAAATCCTTAAATTACCGAATTTATCAAAATAACTATACTCTTATGTGTTTTTTCTTGTAATTTACCCTCTATTTGGTAATAAGATTTTTAATCAGCAACATAAACTATGAAAAATGTTTGTTCAAACTTTGTATCAAGAACTTATTTTTTCAACAACAAAACAAAACAGATAAAGATCACAAAAACATCGAACAAGAGAGTACACAAAAACGTCTAAAAAAAAGTTAAAAGAAAACAGCTATGGAGGTAATAGTAGTAGTAGTAGTAAAGTACCTGGTTTCTTATGACATAACCGTTTTGTTTCCTAAGTAATTCTTCAACACATCCATTACAGCTCCAAAATCAGCTTTTACTTCAACAGGAGGATTCGAAAATCGACAAGCCATTTCAGGAATATCTTTTGAATGATAATCAATCTTAGATTGAGTAAATTTCAATCCATGAGCTGTACTAACCACCACGGTTCGATCCGTAGGTGCAATCACTCCTTGATTCCTCAACTTAAACAAAGCGGTTAACGCAACACCGGTATGTGGACATATAAACATTCCTGTTGAATCAGCTTGAGCCATTGCATCCATTAGTTCCTCTTCTGTTGCTTCTTCAACAATTCCATTACAGCTTTTGAGAGCATGAACAGCTCTATCAATGGAAACAGGATCACCAATTTGAATTGCAGAAGCAAATGTTGTACTTGCAGTCATTGGTTTAAAATCTTTCCACCCAGATTTGTAGTATAAGTAAAGAGGATTAGCGTTAGCGGCTTGTGCGCAGACTAGTCGCGGGATTCTATCGACAAGTCCGAGTTCTTGACACATCTTGAATCCTTTGTAGAAAGCGTAAATGTTACCGAGGTTTCCACCGGGAACAATCACCCAATCTGGAACTTCCCAATCGAATTGTTGTAGAATCTCTATAGCTGCAGTCTTTTGTCCTTCTAATCTTAAACTGTTTAAGGAATTA
This sequence comes from Aethionema arabicum, assembly GCA_000411095.1. NCBI lineage: Eukaryota > Viridiplantae > Streptophyta > Magnoliopsida > Brassicales > Brassicaceae > Aethionema > Aethionema arabicum. The sequence goes on along the minus strand of KE151738.1, from coordinate 425,571 downwards.
GCTAAGTAAATTGGTAATTCTGAAGTTATCTCTCTGATTAGCTTCATGCATCCATCGAAATCAGTGTCTATGCTTAACACAAACGCACCATTAGCTATTGGTTGAACAAGCTGAGCCATGGAGATTTTGTTTGCAGGTAAGAACACAATCGATGGGATTCCTGCAGATGCACAATAAGCTGATAAAGCTGCAGAGGTGTCGCCGGTGGAAGCACAGCCGACGCCGACGACAGGTCGTTTCATCTTCCGGAGACGATTAACTTGACTAACCAATACTGTCATTCCAAGATCTTTGAAACTTCCGGTATGGCTAATTCCACAATGTTTAACCCATAGATCGTTCATTCCTAGAAACTTTTTACCAAATCTCTCTGCCCAAAACATATTTGAATTACCTTCAAAAGCTGAAATGATATCGTCGTCATCGATCTCAGGGAGAACCCATTCTTTCTTTGACCAAACACCGGATCCATACGGCCATGTGCTTTTACCAACACGTGAATCGAATAGATCTCGCCAATAAGCTCCATCAAATCGCTTTAAAGCTTCCATATCATGTTCAACATCAAGCAAACCACCAGAACGACTACGATATACAATTTCATCTAGAGAATAACATTCAGTGGATCCAGGTGCTGCATTAAACGGAACATACCTAGCTGAAAACGGATTCACAGCGGTTGAACGATGACGACGAGCCTCATCGCGAATGTTATCTTCAGTACGACGAGGCTTAACAACAGTCTCGATTGGTGCGTTGCTATTGCTTCCATCGCTGGCTTTAGCAGAGGATGTGCAGGAAATGACGACGGAGCGGTGACGGAGGATGGTGGATGAGCGATGACGGTTGATGGAATCTTGTCTAGGGTTAAGAGAAGATACAGAGGCGTTGAAGAGAGAAGAAGAAGCCATTTCTAGAGAGAGAGAGAGAGCTGAGAAGTGAGATGCGGCTGAGGCTATAAAGAGGAGACACGAGAGAGAAGACTAATAAATTGAGGTTAACCGGAAATGGTTTTTTAAACCGGAAATGAATTTTAAAATTGGGATTGGTTTAAATCCGGTTTGCTATTTAGGGTTGTTGTTAGCATGTAGATAAGTATTGTATATGAGCCCCATGAAATATGAATCATTAGAAATATCAAAAATCGAATCTAATTTATTGGTCACGTGGTTTCGTAATCAGTCAATAAAGTATATTTGATGTCGGATTAATTTATTTTTGTTTTTTATATTCTTATGTCGTCTAGCTTAATAAAGTGTATATTTAAGTAATTTCTGTATAATAATGGTTTTTGAGAAAAAAAAAAAGAACACAGACAAAATTAGTAGAAAAGACTGTTTTAAGGTAATAACATAATAATTGAAGATACAACCATAAATGAAACAAAATTATATGATATATTGAATTATGTAGATTTTGAAAACGGTCCTAATTCAAATATTTTTGTAAATACTCTAACACCAAATCCAAAAATATTATTGAGATATCCTTACATATTAAAATAAATTTGCAAAAATCTCATAAATCATGATATTTTAGATAATTCTTCATATAAAAACTTAAAGTTAGACCACTGTCTAGAACATAAATTACGGGAAAAAAAAACACGCAAAATTTGTAATTTTTTATAAATCAAGTTTCATAAGTTTTCGAAATTTATAAAACATCTTATTTATATATATACTAGAAATTCACCCGTATGATATACGGCGTAAATATTTTTACAATTTTTTTTTGTTTATGGTTAACCATGAAAATCAAATCCGATCTAAATAAATTATCTTAATTTTGTACTTTATGATGCTACATCTGTTGATTAAAATTAATTAATCTTAGAAATGTTGTTGCAACCCATTTTAACCCGGTCAAACTCGTTGTTTAACCCGACATGTCTAACCCGACATGTCGTTAACCAAATCTGTCGTTAACCCGACAAAATAACATATTATTATATAGAATAAAATGTTATTATGAATAATTAATTAAAAAGTAATATTTATTAATATAATAAATTATTACATATAAAAAATATAGATACACATATATTAATATATATATATATATAATATATAGATAAATATATTTATATATATATATGATATCCTATAATTATATAAAATAGTGTTATTAATATCATGCATTATTATAAAATATTGTTTCTATATAATTAATTGAAAATAATATTTATTATTATAATAAATTATTAGATGTATAATAAATATAAATTAATATATAATTTAGTTTACTATTTTTAGAATGGCACAATAGTAAATAAATGATTATTTTGAGGTACCTCCATAAAGGTACTTCTCAAATAATATATAGAAGATATATATTTTTTTTTAAGTATAACTAAAAAAAGTTAACAATTTCGTAGAAAATTGAAGCTTTTATAAAATTTCAAATACTAATAAAAATATCAGAACATCTAACTCATTTACTATTTTGTGTAATTTCAATTATAATTAATTATCATGTAAGAAAAAATAAGAAATAATATCTAAATGTCTAAACGCATCGACCTTTCATAAAAGCCAAAATGTTAGATATTTTAACACATTATTAAAATATTGAAATACTATGTATAACCTTTCTCAAAAAAGAAAAAAAAAACCTTTCTCAAACAAAAATTTTAAATCCAAAACATGACAATAAGTATGATTTGACTTCAAAACATATGAATCCTATATATGTATAAATGTGTGTGATTTGGCTTTACATGTTCGTCGTTTAAGGAACACAAAGTTTTATTAAACATAAAAGAACCAAGAAGTGGGACAACATATTAAACATGGACTGACTTTTTTTCACTCAATTCCTGTAAAACTAAACTACTACATATAAAGAAAGATAATAAAACACAGTGTTTGCTTGTTCAAAGCAATATAAAAAGTAAAAAAAAAAAAAAACACTTGTTCTATACATTAAGTAGGAAGAGATTTAAAAAAAAAAGGGTTTTTTTTAAGTGTTGTTTTACTAAACAGGAGGTATGTTTGAGAAAGAGAAGCCTTTGTATCCTTTGTAAGCGTAATAAGCGATTCGTGTATAGTAAAACCCAGGAATAAAGAGTAGACACCCCAACACCATGAAGAAAACCCCTGATTCATAAATCACACAATCAATTCATATCATTTACTCGTAAAATTCATACATAAATCACATTAGCTTAATACAGAATGATTCATGTTCTATCTATTTCTTTAAACCCTTTTGGGATCAAGATTTTGAATCACACAAAGGAAACTAACTTACAGATGCAATGATGGAGTGAGCAATCATGCAATGATGCAATGGTGCAATGATAATATGATGCAATGATATGATGATGCAATGATGTGATCATGTAAATGGTGTAAATGATGTAATAATACAAAAAGGATGTGGTTTTTGCAAAAGGGTGACTTGGGAAATCAAATGAAATTAGATCAAGTTTAGTTTATTGCTTTCAATTTTGGAGATGTGTGATGCATTGGTGCAATGATGCAAGGATGCAATGGTGCAATGGTATGATGATGCAATGATATGATGATGCAATGATGAGATGATGTAAATGATGTAATAATGCAAAAAGGATGTGGTTTTTGTAAAAGGGTGACTTGGGAAAATCAAATCAAATTAGATCAAGTTTAGTTTATTGCTTTCAATTTTGGAGATGTGTGAAGAGTATTATTGGCATTGCAGCGTTATAGGCAAGCATAGGAAGAGGAAACTAACTAATTTATAGCAAAGTTCAAGTCTAAGATTCATATGAGAAATTCTAAGTTGTAAAATCAGTGGAATCTGAGAAATCTACGGAGACTTTAACTAATTTAAATCAAAGTTTATGTCTATGTACAAGCAAAGATCTAAAAGAAGGTTCATGTAAGTAATCCTCAGTAGGAAAAAATCAATAGAATCTAAGAATTTATGGAATTTATTGAAAATCAAATCATCATAGATAAGAGCAGCTTGCAATTTATCATAGACAAGTTTTTCTTAAGAAGGTTATTCATGGAAAACGTTTTCAGAAAGAAATCAAATCACATGCCATTGGTTAAACTTATGTAAGAGATTCATCAATTCATCTTAATTTTTCTCTAGATCTTCAGAAAATACAGAGCAGAAGGCCAAATTGAAAACAAATTACACACCACCGACGTTAAACAAAACAGTTGCACACATTCTATCAGCTTAATCACCTAAATTCTGATATAATTTCCTAGAATCTTCAAATTTCGCATAGAAATTCAGCTTAAAATAGATATTTTCCTCTAAATCTTTCAAACTAAGGTATTTTTGTTCAGCACTAACAAATCTACAGCATAATCAGAAGCATAGTCCACCAGATTCTCACAAATTCCATTCTCTAAACCTACTTTGAATTCAACGTTCTGGAAACAAGCAATTAAAATTAGTAAGAGAGATAAGAAATCGCACCGTGTCCTCGATCACCGCCAACTAGGTTGTACGCCATGAAGAAACCAGAGATGATTCCTAGGGTTCCAAACACGAGAAGAGCCACCGCAAGTGAGATCTCCTTCACCGGCGGTCGATTATTGACGGTATATGAACTCTCAATCATAATGTCCTCGTCCGTAATCGAGAACGCATGGTCCACATACGCCATTAACACAGCTTTTGGATCAAACAATTGAAAAATCCGATCTACAATGAACCAGAGAAACAATTCGAATCAAAAAAGATCTCAAAGCTCGAGAAAATCGCACTGTTTGCTTTTAGGTCTTCGGTGAGTTTGAGTTTCTTATTATGAAGAAGAAGGATCGTTTGGTGATTTTATTTGTCGTGGATTCTACTCAACATAACAAATTTAACAATGCTCTGCCGGATCTGTTAAATAAAGAGAAACTACATGTCGTTTTATTTTAAGTGGAACGGCAAAACGTGTTAATTAATTCCCCACAAAATTCGTACAAAAATACAAATAATGTATTATTTAAAATATAATTCGAGGATTATTTAAGATTTAATGTATTCTGATATTGTACCTAAGCTATATTATTTAAAATTTAGCATTTTTAGTATTATACTTTTGTTTTAAACTAATTTTAGTATTATACTTAAATTTTTTTTTTGTGACTTTCCTCTTTTTAAACTTACATTTATTTAATTAAATAAATTAACCAAACCTTTTTTTGTCTCAATTAAACAAACTTTTGTTTGATAATTATTTAAGAAGATTCTATTAAATGCTTATTTAATATTGCAATAAACTAGAGAAATTACCTAAAATGTCCTAATTCAAGCATTTTTTGTAAATGTGTTCTTTTTGTAGGGTTTAACAATTTTACGCTTGGATCTATTGTTATGATATTTTTGCAAAAAATGCTTGAATGAAGAAATTTCCTAAAAATCAATTATGCAAAATACTCTAATTGAATACATTTTTTCAAATTTTTCATAAAGTGTGAGAGTATACCACTTATAATGTTAGATATAATATTAGGACATTTTTGCAAAATATACATGATTAGAGTATTTTTACAAAAAAAATTTGGATGAGGGCATTTTTGCAAATCCTCCGATAAACTATGCTTTAAATGAGATTTGTTGGGCTATATTTCTCATCACTATTCGTTTTATGGATAAATATATCCGAGTTTCCAAACAAGCCAAATTTGAAACTCTTCTAAGATGATGAGCTCGTGATCGAGAGATCTTACTCCGAGGATTCGAGATATGGCGCCGAGATCCGATTCACAAACCCTAGCCACTGGATCAGCCTCGTCAGACACTCATGGCCAATCATCGATCGATCCGATCTTCCACATTCTTCGAATTGCACCATTCTCCTTCCTCCGGCCGCCACGTCTTCGTCTCAAGCTCCCTTCGTTTACACTTCCGTCGCCGATGACTGTCTTCGCGCTAATTCTCCTCACCTACTTCCTTGTTATCTCTGGATTCATCTACGATGTGATTGTTGAGCCTCCAGGTATCGGATCAACCCAGGATCCCGTCACCGGATCCGTACGGCCTGTCGTGTTCATGTCAGGTCGAGTTAACGGGCAATACATCATTGAAGGTCTTTCATCAGGTTTCATGTTTCTGCTTGGAGGAATTGGTATCATTATGCTGGATTTAGCGTTGGATAAAAATCGAGCCAAGAGCGTTAAAGCTTCTTATGCTACAGCTGGAATTTCCTCCATTGTGATCGCTTATGTGATGAGTATGCTCTTTATCCGTATTAAGATCCCTGGTTATCTATATTAGGTTTAGAATTTAGATTGTTTCCTTGTGTAATGGGATTTTTTAGTTTGAGAATCGATTATATGAAAGATGTGCCTTTTGTGTTTTCTAGGGTTCTTGTGCTCATTTCTCACTGTTACTTGATCGAACTTGGTTTTGGAATCACGGATTGAGTTTCATATTTGAGTTCTTAATGAATTATAAGTTTCTTCATCATTTGCCAGATGCTAACTTTTCACTATTTCAAACTCTATTATACATATTGGTATGTTCTGAATCTTCAATTCTATAACACAAACTAAAAGAGATGTTTTGAAGCTGAAGTTTCATACTTCAGACAGGGATGAATTGATGATAATATACAGAAGTATCTGAGCTGAAGCAGAGGATGGATACCAAAGGTTAGGAACTTAAACATTTACAGGTCCTTTTGCTCTTGTCTGATTTGAATTCTGGTTTCTGTCAATAGTATCAGCAGAATTTGATGCAATTTGAGAAATAAAACTGGAAATCTAAACAATTTTCAGAGAGTATGTGATTGTTGAGTTCTAGATAACAGGAAGAGTAAGTCTTTGTTTGTTTAATTTATACTTCTGACATAGTTTTCTGTGGATGATTTGTCCTGAGGAATCAGGTAGGGATTAGAAGAAAGGTTATGATCTCCAAATGATGAACAAATGAGATATGAATGTGTTGTATCTATATATGATGAACAATAACAACTTTTATTTACATAAATCTCCATACATCTAGTGAGGACACAAGTAAACAGGTGATATAGTTTTCTTCCTGATGCTGTGAATCTATGTGATCTGTAAGAGTATTGTTATCTGTTTGCTTATCTGCTGAAATAGGTTTTCGAAGAAAAGAGACGCCGAGGAGAGAGCATTCCAGGAAACTTGGTCGTAGCTAAGATGTCGATAGGACGTTGCTTAGGTATGATGCAATATCCTTCTCTCTCTTCTCTACTCCAAGTTCTTGAACTGCCATTAAATGTCCCATACTTAACCAATTTATTGAAACCCCATAACTTCTTCTTACTTGGTATTAAACTACCATTAATCTTCTGTGTTAGATACTCTCTTACTGCTTGCAAGCTCTGCTCCACAACTTCAATAGGCGGGGACACTAGCGGGTTTCCTTCTACGCTCAGCTTTCGCAGCCGTCTCATGCATCCCATGGTTTCAGGTAACACTGTAATTCTATTGTAGCTAACATCGAGCTCGAGTAGATTCATGAGTAGACCAATAGAAGCTGGGAGAGTAGAAAGATACTGAAAATTTTGACTAACATTAAGTATCTCAAGATTGATAAGATTCTCAATGTCTTCAGGTAAGATCATAAGGCAATTGAGACGAGCATCGAGAACACGAAGAGAAGTGAGATTAATTATGGAGTTTGGTAAGCTTATGAGCTTGTTTGAGTTTATACAAAGCTTTCTTAAACTAGTTAATTCAAATCCAATTTTGTCTGGTAATTTAATTAGTCCGTTAAAGTTAGCATGTAGTTCTTCAAGTGACCTGAGAAAAAACACAAAAAAAATGAAAGAAAACGGTCATTTATGTTATGTTTGTATTGGTTTTTTAAGTTGAGAATGTTAAGAGTTTGAGGACTAAACCTGCAATTTTGTATAGTTTTGGGGAAAGAAGTGAGAAAGTTTCCAGATACTTCAAGGATCTTGAGCTTAGTGAGACATCCAATGGAGTTTGGAAGAGCTTTGATTTGATTTGAATGAACATCAAGTGATATCAAGTTCAATAATCTTGCTGTTAAAGATTCTGGTATGTTCTGTCATCAATCCATTAAACCAAATTTAGAACATATACACGTATATATATGAGATTATGGTAATTTAGACCCTGAACTATTTTCGTTTTGGTGGAAAAACCCTCAACTGTCAAAAATGAGTTTTTAAACTCTGAACTTTGATAATCGGTTTTTATAAATACTGAATCTTAATAACCATGTTTTTTAAACCAAAATCTCAAATTTAAACTTGAAATTATAGTATAATTAATCCAAATTTGGGTGAAATTTTTAGATTATTGTTTAATTGTGTTTAAAGTTTAATTTTGATTAAAAAGTTCGGTTATCAAAGTTGGGACGTCAAAATATAATTTGATAGTTGAGAGTTTTTTCCATCAAATTATAATATAATTAATCCAAATTTCGATTACAATTTTGGTTTAAATTTTTAGATTATGTTTAAATTTTGTGTTTAACATTTAATTTTGATTAAAAAAATTTGGTGGGTTTTAAAAAATCCGGTTATCAAAGATAAGGTTCAAAAGACTATTTTGATAGTCCAGAGTTTTTTCCATCCAACATAAATAGTTTAGAGTGTATATATATATATATATATATATATGTGTGTGTGTGTATATATGTGTATGTATATATATATATGTGTATGTATGTATGTATAGAAAAGTAACCTGGAGATGATTATTGGAGAGATCAAGTTTGCAGATATTAGCCAAATTAATGGAAGGATTTGGGAGAGATTGCAATGCCATACCACTCAAATTTACAACTTCTAGTTTCTCTTCTTCATGATTATATGATGCTGATTTAGGTGATGATGGCCATTTCGGTGATGATGATAATGATGATGGTGATGATAATAATGATGATGGTGATTTAGGTGATGATAATGATGAATTCTTTTGTTTATATTTATGTTGATCTAATCTGAAATCCATCATCATCATTGCCATTGTGTTTAGAAAGAAGAAGATGGTAATGGAGAGTGATATTTTTTGCTTATTTGTAAATATGTATATGTTTCTTTATATATATGTGTGTTAAAAATGATTTATTAAGATGTATGGATGAGATAATTTAGTGGAATATTTAAATGTTTTTTTATGTAAATTATTATTTATTTAATTAATTAAGGAAGGAGGTGAATAATTAGCTAATTAAAGAGAGAGAGTTACGCGGCGCCAAGTTTTTTTTAATTAACTATCTGAATAATTTTCCGTAAATCACTCTTAACTCAATTTTTCTTGTTAATCATTATAATTTAGTTAATGATTTCCAATCATTATAAATTTTTTTTATGGTAATTAGAAAATAAAAAAAAACTTTGTAAAACAATTAAAAAGCATATCCAATATATTATTCCATTTTTTTATCTAGTTTATTATTTTATTATCCAAGATACAGTAGAACCTCTATAAATTGATACTCGATAAATTAATAATCCCGATAAATTAATAAATTCTTTCGGTCCCGATTTGGGATAGTGTAAAAATTAACAAAATTTAATAAAATAATAAGATAATAATTTATTTTGAAATTCCTTTGTAATTATGGTTCCAATAATATTATAAATTAATAAATATGGTATATAAATATATTACATAGGTATACAAGACA
>KE151738.1:398154-415234 GCA_000411095.1 Aethionema arabicum | reverse complement strand
TCTCAAAACATTATCATCTTTATCAAACTACAAGAAGACTACTTTGATGAAGATGACAATGTTTTGAGAGATGGTTATTAAGCTTGATTTAGTGTTTAGATTATGAGTTTGTGCTTTTTTGTTTTGTTTTGGATTCTTTCTAATAATGTTTTTGGATTAGATTCATGTTGTTTTTTTTGTTTAAGATTCTAAAGATTTGATTTCACTTATGGCTTTACTACTCTTAGTTAAGGACGTTTACGAGAAGCGCGCCTCAAAACGCGCCTCAGGCGCAAGGCAACATTGAACCTGATATCGCTTCGGTACGCTTTGTGCCTTTTAAAACCAAGGTTTTTATATAGGTTCTCGTTAATTTGAGAAAAAAATAGGTTCTCGGTAATTGCTTGAAACTTATCGGGCAAAATAGAATATTGGAAGAAATTTAGGTACCAAAATGAAATATTTAGAACATCACAAGGTTTGTTTTGGTTGTGATCGGAAATAGAGTAGCTGAGTAGGTGATGATGATGACGACGGCGGAGCTTCAAACGTCGACATTGATATCCGTGCGTAGATTTTACGGTGAACCTGGAGTGGTTTCATTCTCTCGATTTAACCGGAGGAGATTTCTCTCTTCGATTTCGTTCTGTACCGGAAAATTGAACTCCTCGAGTAGAATCTTTGCTGTTTCCGAAATTAGGAATCTCGTCTCGGAGTTTGATCCAAAAAATCCGGTGGAGAGAGCGTCTACTCCTCCTAGCTCTTGGTACACTGATCCCGAATTCTACAGTTTCGAACTCGATCGGGTCTTCTATGGAGAATGGCAAGCTGTAGGTTCGGGGAATTTCGATTCTAATTGCACTATGATGGTTTTATGAGTTTGAGTATTGAATGTTTCTCTAGAGTTCTTAATTTTTCATCGCTTGTTGTTGATTTCAGGATATTCTGAGCAGATAAAGGATCGTCGCGACTTCTTCACTGGGAGGTACCATTTTTTCAGATCAGTGTTTAAATTTTCTGATGTTTACTTATACTGCTGAATATGATCAGATACTAGAAATACTTGAATTGAATAGCGAACGATGATGAATTGGATTTATCAAATTTTCACATATATCATAGAACAGAATCATGATTTCAAAATGTGAAAACATGAAAAACTTGATGAAGATCATAGATGGTTGAAGTAAAGACAGAATTACGCTTCCAAAATGTGAAATCATTACATGTTTCTTCATCTGAGAATGAGAATTGAGACAAAGATGAACATGTTACAGGCTTGGAAACGTAGAATTTGTGGTGTGTAGAGATGATAATGGAAAGATTCGTGGTTTTCACAATGTATGTTCTCACCATGCATCTATCTTAGCATCTGGAAGTGGTAAAAAGTCTTGTTTTGTGTGTCCTTACCATGTAAGCTACATGACCAACTTTAACCCAAATTGATCATACTTCAAGTAAACATATCAAGTCTTATGATTTGTGTCCTGTTTTCTGGCAGGGTTGGACATATAGCTTGAAAGGATCACTTATGAAAGCTACTAGAATAACCGGGATAGAGAACTTTGATTCAAATGTATGGTGTGTTTATCGCAACCTGTGTGTTAAATTTGGCTTTTATTTTACTTTTTTATATCTTTACAATGACAAAATATAGGAAATGGGACTCAAACCACTAAGAGTAGCTGTCTGTGGACCTTTTGTTCTTCTCAAGATAACCGAACCCACGTCGAATAAAAAAGAAGCTGAAACTGATCACATAGCGGCAACAGAATGGCTTGGTTCCTCTATAGATACGTTAAGCCAAGGTGGAGTTGATTCCTTACTTAGTTTCATATGCAGACGTGAGTACACCATTGATTGTAATTGGAAGGTGAAAACAAAATCCTATTCTCGAGTCTATTTCAAATCTCAGAAAGAGATTGATGATGAATCCATTGCTAACTTTTGCAGGTGTTTTGTGATAATTACTTAGATGGTGGCTATCATGTACCCTATGCACATAAAGGCTTAGCATCTGGACTCAATCTCAACACATATTCTACAACGGTAACATAACATCTCCCTTTTTTGCTGAATTCAAACTCTAAATTTTCGACACATGATTCCAAATCCTCTTGATAGATATTTGAAAGGGTCAGTATCCAAGAATGTGGAGGTGGTTCAAAGACCAGTGAAAACAACGATTTTGATAGACTTGGATCAAAAGCTTTATATGCTTTCATATACCCAAATTTCATGATCAATCGGTAACTAAGAGATTAACCATGATCTACTTGCATAAACCAAGTCTATTTACTTTTGTTGTTTCGAGGTATGTAAACTAAAGCTCTTGTTTTCATGTTAGGTACGGACCTTGGATGGACACAAATCTAGTGATACCATTAGGACCAAGGAAATGCAAAGTTGTCTTTGACTATTTCCTCGATCCTCTTTTAAAGGTAAAACCAATACAACATAAACCCTAAACCCTATCATTATCACTAACCCAACTAAGGCTGTTAACTTCTTGTGGGCTGATTTCTTTGAGACCAATCCTAATTAGGCATCTCTTTTCCTCGTTGAAAATTACTAAATTAGATTTACAAACATAAGTTAAAGTCAGCTCTGGCCAGACTAGGGCTAGGCATAAAAACGGAACCGAATAACCGAACTGAATTCGAACCCAAAAAAAGGGTTTGAGACCGTCGTAAAGTACCTATTGGATCTTAAACTCGAGATCCATGGATATCGGGTAGTAACTTGAACCGAACCGGTATCCATTAGATATCCGAAAGTAACCATACTTTTTTTTTCAAGGATTTTTTTTTTGTTTTTCCATATTTTTTTGGGTTTTTGGGTAATTTTTAAGTTTTTCGTGTCTTTTTTGGATCTTCTTATCATGTATCCGAAGCTGAACCGAACCCAAAGCGGAACCGGAACCAAACCAAAATCTTCAAAAAACTGAACTGATCTTATAGTCATGAAACCGAATAACCAAAAGTACCAAATCGAAACCGAATGGTATCCGAATGCCCAACCCTAGGCCAGGCCGTGGGATTTATCCTTGTACTACCATCTCTAACCGCACCGGATTTATGTTGGAATCTCACATCGAAAAAGAACTATAATCAAGTATAAGAATATGAGTTACTCTACTTGCTGTCACTTTTATTTTGATTATGAGTTTAAAAATCCATGTTTTACACAGTATTATCATCTCTTATCATCATAATAACTTCATATTACATGGAACATAAACATTTAAATGTTGTTTTTGTTTCAGGATGATGAAGATTTCATCAAAAGAAGTCTCGACGAAAGCGAGAAAGTTCAGGTAAAATGAAATCATATCAGCTGTTGTAGTGATAAACCCTAAACCCTAAATATTCTAAGAGTTGAATTGGTTTGGTTTGAAACAGATGGAAGATGTAGTGTTGTGTGAGAGTGTTCAAAGAGGTATTGAAACTCCAGTTTATGACAGAGGAAGATATGCTCCAATGGAGAAACCAATGCATCACTTTCATTCTCTGCTACATCACAATCTCTTACACTGATGAAGAATGTGAAGACACCAAAGTTACTTACCAAACACATATATGGTGTATATATGTATATATATATATATATGTGTGAATTATTCTGTAGTTTCCTATGTTTTTTTTGGGTCATATTCTGTAGTTTCCTCTTTGCATAAAAAGATTTGGTTTCATTTTTTCATTCTCTAAAAGAATTGGTTTCATTTGTGTAAACAGTATAATATTATGAAAACTATAACATCTAGAGAACTAAATATTATTGTATATATATAATATAATATTAATATCAATGGCATTGTAATTGTTGTACCAAAAAATAATATTCCCTTGTATATAATATCACTATCATTTATTTCTTCGTTTTTGTATAATATCTTCGTTTCATTTTATAAAATATTTTTTTGAACGTATATTAATTGATAAAAACATGTAAAATGATAGGATTATTCTATAGTTAAAATAAGAATTATATTTAAAACTAAAATAAAAATAAAATAGGTAAAAGATATAGTTCTCTAGATGTTATAGTTTTAATTAATATATTTTTCTCCCAATTTTTATAAATACATTAATTTCAAACATTACACAAAACCATCTCTAATTAATTTCAATTTACCGACACCAAAAAAATTTTAATTTCAATTTAGGTCAAAAATCAAAATGTAATACATTTCGAAAGAGAGTGAAAGAAAAGCATTAGTATTCACAAGTTTGGATACACAGCCACCGAAGTGTATTTAAAACTGTTTTTTCTCCTTTTCAAACTAAAACTATTTAACCTGAAAATAAAACACAAAAATTTACAATGAATTCAAAACTTAATAAGCAACAAATTCAATAAGAATTTAATTTATTAATATTTTTATTATTACCTGATAATGAGTTTCTTCTCCACCGGTTTATTCTAAAGTATTGACTAACCGGAGTTTCAGGAACCGGTATACATTTTCCAATAACCGCCAAAGGCCAACTGGTTTATTATTATTATATACAAACATAGAAACAAAGCAAAATTAGTGATTTTAAAATATAAACTCAAAAGAATCCTTAAGGATTTGCAAAAATACACTTTTTATGGGGAATTCGTCAAAATACACAAATTCATTAGTGTATTCCAAAAATACCCTTGTTTCTAGGATTTGTGTATTTTTTTCAAATACACCCATCAAAAAGTGCATTTTTGCAAATCCTCTAAAAGATCATAAAAGTTTAAATTTTCAAACCTTACGGAACCGATTGCAATACAGATGAGCCACATTTTCCAGTCCAGTTTAGTCGTTGACGCAAATGTTCCAAGGAACGTCACGATTATTGCCTACCAAAACACAAACTCTCAGATTATATATATAGAAGAAAAAAAGAGGTAAAAACGTACATATAGTCACATCTAGACAGATAAATAAACATGTTTTTAAGAAAAGAAAGAAAATTCATGTTTAACAACAAATTTCAGCGACAAGATTAAGCAAGATGTCGCTAAGACCATCTAGTATGTTTTTTTTCAAATTTTTCTTTAAAATATAAAAAAAAATCAAATATGAAGACAAAACTGAAAAAGATTTATTATCTACAGTGATAATTTTTCATTTTTCTCTTCAAATTTGAAGAAAATGAATAGTAATTGTTTGTCTTGAAGAAAAAGATTTTGGTTTAAATTAAACCCTATTCTCAGAAATAAACTCAAAACTAGAATCTCCAAATTTTAGTTAATTAGAATGTAAGTTCAAGTTTAAACTTGAGATTTTGGTTTAAAAATCCCGATTATTAAGGTTTTGAAGAAAAAAATTGAGATCTCAGTTTAAATCAAACAAAATTAAACCATAAACACAAAATTAAACCCTATTCTCATAATTAAACTCAAAAATATAATCCAACTTCGGTTAATTAGAATGAGATTTCGATTTAAAAAACCCGGTTATTAAGGTTTAAAATTTAAAAACTCCGTCATAAAGCCCAAAATTTTAAAAACCATTTTGATAGTTGAATTCTTTTCATCTAATAAAAATAGTTCAGGGTTTAAAATACCATTACCCTCTTCTAAATAGCACTTCAAATTCTTACAAGTTTTGTGGCTAAAATTGATAATAAATTTAAGTTTTTTTTTTTTTTTGGGATAAAGAGAGAAGAGTAAGCGTTACCTGGAGAACAACGGTGATACAAATGATACCAACAAAGAGATGATTCCTAAGAACTCCTTCAAAAATGTTGAATTCATCTGGCTTTCTTGCATTGAACTCATTAAAGATCTATAAAAACAAAACAACAAATACCATAATTAGTTTATGTACTCAAGCTTTTTGTTACAGATACAACAATGGAGATGAGTCATAGAAGTTGTTAAACCTGACAGATAACAAAGGCATTGAAGATAACTGTATTCTTGATTCCCTCAGGATTACTATAATCCTCGAGATGAAGAATGTTTATGCCACGGAAGTTAAGGATTAACAAAACAGTTACTTGGTACATTGCCTAAAGATCATGCAAAAACAAATTTGGTTAAGAAAAGATTTAAGAACAATTGCAAAAATACACTAATTTGAAGGGGTTTTGCAAAAAAACTAATACTAATTTGAAAGGTTTTTGCAAAAAATATGCTAACTTATGTGTATTTTTAAAAATTACACTTTTTATGTGTATTGATTAACCAGATTACCCTTCAATTATTAAAATTAAACCATACATATAATCATAAATATAATCAATAAACCCTAAAATTTAATCATAAAACCCCAAAAAAATATATTTCAAACGTTGTTTAAAGAATGCAAAACAAATTTGGTTAAGAAAAGATTTAGGAACAATTGCAAATATAAACTAACTTGAAGGGTTTTTGCAAAAGACACTAATTTGAAGGGTTTCTGCAAAAAAAATATACTAATTTGAAGGGTTTTTGCAAACAAAAATATACTAATTTATGTGTTTTTTTTAAAATTCACTTTTTATGCATATTGATTAACCAAATTATCCTTCAAATATTATAATTAAACCATACATATAATCAATAAATTAGCCCCAAAAACTCAAATTTAATCATATAACCCCCAAAAATATTTTTTAAGGTTGTTTATAGAATGATAGTTTTCTCAATTTGTTTGAATAAAAGTGTATTTTTACAAATTTTGGGGTAAACAAACGTATTTTTTGCAAAACATACGTTAAATTAGTGTATTTGTTGAGATTTTATTAAAGTTTGAGCTTAAAGAAGACAAAACTTACTTGTACAAACAAGTTTCTCCACATGATATTGGTGATAAGAGGTTCTCTGAAAACAAAAACAAAGAAACTTAAATGTAAATCGTTGCGTTTTTATTGAGATCATTATTATATAGATTTTATAATAAAGTCTGTACCTTCTTCCGACAGGAGATCGGTCCATTAAATGATCAGTTGGTGGTTCAGTGGCTAAAGCTAAAGCTCCAAGAGTATCCATTATAAGATTAACCCAAAGGAGCTAACCAAAATAAAGGAGAAGACGATTACAAAAATGTAATTATATATAAGAAAAATGACTAAACAAATCCAATACGATTTAAATTATGAAAAAATTATTTTATGTAATTTTAGTTTAGTGTGATTCACATAATTGAAATAACTTTATTCTAGTTTTATTAATACTATTGATTTACTAAAATTTTATTTTATTTATATAATATCAACTAACAATAATAATTTAATTAATATCATATACTCCCTCCGTCCCAACTTTTTTGATATTTTTTTTGATATTGTTTTATTTTATTTGATTTTCTATATTTTTTTATTTAACTTGGAAGAAAGGGAGTATTTAATTTAAAATATCAAATAAAACTTCAAATATCACAATTATTACAACAGCTAACTTAAATCTTAACTTTTTTACTAGTAGTTAAATAAATATCCAACTTTTTAATATATGGTCTATCGATCGTTACATTTTTTAAAATTCAACCACCAAATTATTACCAAAATTGTTTTAGGTTATTACAAACAGCTGTTTTGTTAATGATTTAGTAGTTAAATTTGAAAAGACGTAAAATCGAAGATATCGAATTACCACTTTTGTAAAAAGCTACCGATTTAATTAACTGCATGTAACAAATTGAGATTTAAATTAATTGTTGTGATAAAATTAGTGAAAGTAGGAGATTTTTTAAGTCCTTTTCCTATATATATGTTAAAGTTTTGTGCTTTATGAGAAGGGATAAAGATCAAAAGTTTTGTGTTCGAACCTGTACTGCAGTTAGAGGAACATCACCATCGGTTATGGCAGCCACAACATTGATGACTAAAGCTGCGACGTTAACTGTGAGCTGAAACTGTATGAACTTTTGAATATTTGCATATACCGATCGACCCCAGCGGACAACCTACAGCAATCAGAACAATTTTTAAAGTCGATATATCGATTTTTAAGATCATTAAAAGAAGGATCTTCTATTGGAAGAGTAAGCTTATTAGGTAGAATTTTAAGGCTTTGTTGGTTTGTGTGTCGCTAGCGACGGGAAATGTTGTTCGCTTAGTTGTTGCCGGCAACTAGTGACGAAATGTTGTTCGTTTATGTTTTAGCGACGAATGATTTAAAATTTGAATTGTTGAAAAATGGGACGACGGCGAAAAAACCCTTAAACCATATGTTTTTGGCGAAAGAGATCCTAAACTATCAAGTTGGCGAGAAAACCTCTGAACTTTGGTTTTTGGACGGGAAAACCCTTAAACTTTGTTTTTTAGGCGAAAAAAACACTAAACTACCAAGTTGGCGAAAAAGGCCCTGGACTTTGGTTTTCTGCCAAAAAACCTCTAGACTTTGTTTTTCTGCAAAAAAATCTCTGTTAATTTAACTGTTAAATCATTGTTTGTCTTTAATTAAACAATAAAATTAAAAGTTAATAACTATGGTTAACTAAAATTAAAATGTATATCTTACACGCATCATTTTTTAATTAGATACTAACGATAATTTAACGATCAATTTAATTGAGGGGTTTTTTTCCAGAAAAACAAAGTTTAGGGGTTTTTTCGCTGACTTGATAGTTTAGGGTTTTTTTCGCCAAAAAATAAAAGTGTAGGGGTTTGTTAGGACACGTACCTTCACTACGGATTCAAAGTTATCATCCAAGATGATAATATCTGATTTTTCCTTTGCAACTTCTGTGCCTTGGATACCCATAGAAAGACCAATATCTGCCTGAAAATTCAGAAGCCAAAACAGTATCGTTGCTCCCTAAAGTTACAGAGATATGAAACCTATATGGTATTTTGAATGTAAATAATATAATGAACCTCATGTAATGCAGGAGCATCATTAGTTCCATCACCGGTCACAGCCACGACATGTCCTCTCCTTTTCAAGGCTTGCACAAGAAGAAGTTTATCATTTGGTGATGATCTACCCATAACCTTTAAAATTACGCAACAAATTTCAAGTACCGGATTAACATTTGAAGTATGTGTGAAGATGTTAAAGTGAATCATAAGGTGCTTACAGATATCTCTTCAGCAATTCTATCTCTTTCTTCTTCTGAATAAGATCGAAAAACTTTGCCTTCGATCACATTAGGTTCACTAGCATCTGCGTTTGAAGCTAATATACCACATTCTAGTGCAATTGCTTTGGCTGTTTGAATGTTATCACCAGTCACCATTCGAACCTGAGGAAAATAGTGGAACTTAGAAGACTAAATGCTTTTGAGAAAACAAAGCAGTCTAGAAAATAAGAGGGATATGTAGGGCTGGGCATAAAACTGGAAACCGAAGAACCGAATTGAACCCAGATCGAAAAAAGAGGTTTGGAACTGAACCGGCATAAAATACCTATTGAATTATTGAATCTTAAACTCGGGACCCATGAATATCGGATAGTAACCGGAACCGAACCGATATCCGTTGGATCCAATACCTTTTTTTCTCAGGTATTTTTTGGGTTTTTCCTATTTTTTTTGGTTTTTCTAAGTATTTTTTCAGTTTTTTTGGTTATTTTTCTGTTTTTCGGGTGTTTTTTAAATTTTTCGGGTATTTTTTGGATCTTTTTATCAAGTATCCGAATCCGAACCAAACCAAACCGGAACCGAAATCTTCAAAGAACCAAACGATCCTATAATCATAGAACCGAATAACTGAAAATACCGAACCGAAACCAAAATCAAAACCGAACAGGTACCCGAATGACCAGCCCTAGGGATATGTTTAATTTAAACCTCGCAATTCCTTAGAATTTAATTAGTGAAAACATGAAACCTTGAAATTGTTTTTTGCATTTATCCCAAAATAACAAGATATGAAAAAAGTGGAACTAAGAAGACTAAAATGCTCTTAAAAGAAGCAAATAGGGATATTATTAACGGACCTTAACTCCAGCTTTTTGACATAGTAGAACTGAATTTTTAACACCTGGGCGACATGGATCCTACAATGTATATCAAAACAAAACAATTCATAGCGAATTGTTGAACATATCATCAGCACAAACAACTTAACAAGACTCCTTAAACAGACAGAGAAAAAAAATGTCTACCTTTATACCTACGATAGCCAACAGTACAAGATCATCGTCTGGTAACACCCATGTAGAAAGTTGTTCTTCATCACTTGGAATCTTGTCTGCTTCAAATGTTCTAAAGGCAATTGCAACACAACGTAGACTCCTTGCAGCCATATCGTCGATAGCATTTTTCAACTCTGTCATCTGAAAGAACAAGACTCGATTCAGAAGAGAAAACAATAGTGTGTATATATATATATATCAAAACTCTCTTCATTTTGAACCACAGTATATGAAAGGGATCGTGGTGAAATGTCTCCTAACCTATCCCGTTTTAGTGAGCAAAACCCTCAACTTTTTAATTTAGGTTTTTAAACTTTAACCTTTTCTAATTTGGTTTTTTAACCCCTCGTATCAGTAAACTGTTAATTTTTGCAAAAATTTGTCAATGATCAGAACGTTGCATTTAACTAAATCGATGAAAACACAAAAAAAAAACACTTTTGTAACCTTAAATCGCGATTTAACGCGAAAATCACTCATTTTCTCACTTTTTCCTCGTGAAAATCAAACACTCTATTAACCCTAGATTTCTCTCCTCTTTCTTCTTCTTTGCTATTCAAACCAATGGGCTCGAATATCAGATTTTTCATATGAAAGATTTCACAAAAATTAACGGTTTACTAACAAGAGGGGTTAAAAAACCAGATTGGAGAAGGTTGGGGTTTAAAAAATCCAAATTAAAAAGTTGGGGGTTTCTCACCAAAACGGGATAAGTTGGAGGTTATTTCACCACAATCCCTATCTGAAACAACACTTGATTTAGAAGAAAACCATATTTCTCATCAACATATCTCTGGTCTAACATTGATTTGGGATAGATATATTACAAGAGCACAAAAATAGACAACAGAAAATTGTCTACAATCAAGCAACAATGATGAGTTAACCATTTACAAGAAATTATACTACGGTTTTATGAAGTCACGAAAGCAGAAACACTAACCTTGTCTTCACTCATATTTACATAACTCTCACTTCCATCTATATAGTGTGTGCATGAACTCAGAATTATTTCAGCAGCACCTTTCCAATGAATATGAACACTGGAATCTGGCTGAAATGGAATCAAAGTTGAGAACAAAATTTATTAGACAAGGTAAACATAAAGCAAATAGAAAAAAAAAACTGATCTAAAAATACGCCATTGAGAAAATGAAAACACAATACTGATTTGACAGCTACGCCTCCACGTTTTTGCTCTGAGTTGAATGGGAAAAAATGTATAGCCGATGACTCAGATCTAACGACATCAAAATCCATGCCTAACTGCAAAGCTCAAAAGGTTAAAAAATTAGTTCCACTAGCAGCTATAAATACAGGAACTGGGAAATTTAGCGATAAAACAAACCTTTATTGCCCAATTAAGAATTGCTCTTTCTGTTGGAGATGCAGAAACTTCAATCTCACCACTCTGTCATCAACAAAACACATACACACAATTACATAAAACCAGCTTAAGGATGCCATCAAATGCAAAATTCAGCAAAATTCAAACTTATTTATATCCTACTTCAGATCTGAACACACTTCCAGTTGTATTGTGAGCAATTCCTTCAACAAGAAGAGATGTAAAAGCATGAGGCAAATTTGAGCTGCTGTCTGGAGGATCCATCTTTTGGAACCCAGCATAACACTCAACAACTGTCATCTGAAAACCCGAAGAAAACAAAAAAGGAATAGTATTAGGAACAAATTGTTCTGAACAATATATTTGATATAGCTAGAGCTTGCAACTGAGAAAACACTAAGCTTGGCAATAACAAGGAAAACAAAACAAACCTTACATTACAGAGCACTAAGTTATACCTCGTTTAATGTCAAAGTTCCAGTCTTATCACTGCAAATTGTTGTTGCAGAACCCATAGTTTCACATGCAGAGAGCCTACGCACCTGAACTTTAACTTATTTTTAAGTGCAAACAACATTTACATATATGAATTCTGTATTTACTTACACGCAAAATAAATGAGTCAAGTAAAGGATAGTATCCATACCAGAGCTTTATCTGCCATCATTTTTCTCATGGAATACGCAAGACTGCCATTAAGGAATTGAAAGGATCACTAACAATTAGACAAACTTCTTCCACTGAACTATGATGACTATAGAGTTTGACCACTTAATAACTATTCCAATATTCCAATTCTAGAGGCTAAAGAAATTGCTGTCATATGAGTAGCTATGCAGAAGACAGTAGACTTACGTCAAGGTAACAGCCAACGGAAGCCCTTCAGGAACTGCCACTACAACAATTGTAACCTACAATATTCAATAATTTTCACTGAATGATCAGAGATATGACTAACAAGCTGAAACAGTATTAGACATAATGATGTATTCTAATAAATACTTACTGCCACGGTAATGATTTTAACAAGATCATCTAACACATGATCGAATTTTGTCTCCCCTTTAACAAATTGTCGTTTTCCCGCTTCATCCTTTGTGTGGCCAGTAAAGTAGCTGTAAGAGAAAAGATTCGTTCAATGATCACTGAGATTCACCCCAGATATTAGATTTCAGAAGGAAATCAAAACACACCGGATAACAAGGACAGATAATACAAGACCAGCAACAGTGAGCCCTACAACCCCGATAAATGTTGCTACACCATTCAAGCGTACCTGAAGGAAGTAGAGTTCAGATCATTACTGAGCAACAAAAACCACAAATATATGAAACACGGATAAGTTGACACTCACTTGCAATGGCGTTTCGCCACCATTGTCTTCTGAGACGCTGGCCATTAGTAAGCCCCATTCCGTGTTCACCCCTACCCCAGTAACCTGAGTTCCACAAACAAATTTTAGACGATAAACTGGATTAAGAACTATATTAGAGGGTTATAAAAAAACAGCAAATAGCAAATTATCTAAGTCTTTATTTAAGCAGGGTGATGTCAAATACACATAGGAGGACCATGCATGTCTTGCGAAGTTAAAGACATTAATAGGGGTTAATTTGGAATAAGGCACTTTAAAGGCTTCTTCATCTGCCATTCCACAGACATTATCTGAATTGCGCAGCTTAAACTGCTAAAAATTTGATACATTTTTTGCACAGATTAATCAATTCATGAAGAGACTAGCCTAAGATCTGTAAACCATGTTTTTGGTGCATCGGTTTTCCAAACACGAATAACTTTTGTTCAACAATACACGGTCCTTTTATTTTTTTCTGCAGAAGGGCTACAGTTACTGGTTTCTTTGAGCCACTTTATCACAGAAAAAATCGGTCATGTCTTACCAGCATTGTCCCATTGCCATCTGCAACTTTACAGCCAGACATTAGGAAGGGATCCTTAGCGGCGTTTTTGTGAACCTGCCAAGAAACAGCTTATTCAGGCACATGAAAGCAAAGATGGTATTGCTGCAAATGCAAAGGTGGAGAGTAAACTCTACAATTTTGCTCTCCCCAGTCATGCTGGACTCGTCAATTGCAAGGGAATGCCCAGCAACCAGAACTCCATCAGCAGGTACCTAGAGGAAAATTAAAAAAAGATCACTTATATCTTGAAATTCAGAAAAAAGCTAATAGCTAATAATGTATTCAAAAATTCTTGCAACTTACCTGATCACCAATATTGAGTGGTATGACATCGCCTACCACGATGTCATATATAGAAATCTCAACTCTTCTCCCATCTCGGGTAACCTGGGTACAGCAAATGCAATATCTAAAACTAGACCAAAGGTAAACAATATCAAACATGTGCTGCAAGATCAGCCAACTACTCACCTCCAAATGTATATTTCTTTTCTCTTCATTTAAGTTCTGGAACTGAAGAGATTGCCGATAATCACTGGTAGCTGCCAAGTTAAAAGGTATGCAATTTAGTGGACTACATTAAACAACCCCATATATGAGTGACTGTATCAGAAAGGAATATTTATACCTGTCACCACAATCACAAGAAGAACGGCAAAAGCAATGCTGATACCATCGTACCATCCTTCTTTGATACCCTAAGAAGACAAATAAGCACATGAGGTGCCAAAACTTAGCAAGAACAAGAAAACTATAGTTTTTTATCATGGAGATAAAACAATTCAGCCTAATAGAGCAGGAAATCTCTGGATGAGGCAAAAGAACATAGGAAAGGATAGCCAATAGAGGTGCTATCAAGCTTCAACCATATGCACGACAGAAAAAACTCATGAGAAAGGCATACACTGAATCCTGGATTTTCTTGGTTTCATAATATTGGTAAATTGTTTTCATGCTAAAATAGCATAGATAAGGGTCCAATTTTTAAAGGAATACCTCCGTCTTTATTCCCAATGCCAAAGAAGCAATTGCTGCTACAATCAGAATGATCAAAGTAAGATCTTGAGAAGCTTCCCATACAAACCTCTACCGAACATGAGAGAATAGAAACAAGTGAGACATTAATTAAACGTAAAAGCTTGGTACAGTGAGGCGGAAAAATCTCAAGAGTCTGAAGCTTCTAAATAGCAAATATTTTAACATATTATTACCCAGAAGCTCCTCCCTTTCTTCTGAGGGTATGTATTCGATCCAAAAGCAGTTTTCCGTTTCAGTATGTCATCATCATCCCCGTGTATACCCTTCTCCAAGTTTGTTTTCAACAGGTCAGATAACCCTCTGACCTAATGAAAGAAAACAGAGGATAAACATACATGAATGAGTTTTATGTCAAGCAATAAGTGGATCAAGGAAAAATATTAAATCAGTAAAGCAAAGACATGCCCCTCCAAGTTCCTGGAGAGATCCTATATTTTGATCCCTTGATATCGTCGAGATCTGCTCCTGTCCAATACCAAAATCACCACCCACAGGAGCCGAAGGTAAACTTGTTATTCCTGAAAAGAAGAAAAACAGAGTTTAAAAAGAGAGAGTAAAACTGAGTCACCCACGGCATACGAATCAGCAAAATTCTGGATAACTTCTAATTTTAAACACATGATAACGTAGTCAACTGCTGTAAATGGATCAGGAAACCTGGAACTGATGCTAAGATGATTCCAAAGAAAACATCAACGTCATTCACACTACATCTACAAAGGTACCATTGACTGACCCCAGAAGCAAGATGAATATAACCCAGAAAAGTGAAATCCACTGCAAAACATCAATCACATTTTTAAAAACAGGAATCGACAAAACAATACAAGCCTCCATGATGGACCTTATGACTGTAAGACTAACCATATTCTCAGTCAAAACAATAAATGTATGTTAAAAAAAATTGAAATGACAATCACTTAATCCCCATTTGAAATTGTAAAGACAACACTCCAAAGAAAAATAATATGCTTCACAAAATGGGGTGAAAAGAAAAGAAGGAAAAAAAAGTAAGTGAAAGGAGACTGAAAGGAAATACCATTGACTTGGCTTGCACTTGCAGCTGCTTTAAAAAGGTGTGCAGCCTAAGGAGGCAGATAACATCAATTAAACAACGCCTAAACTTTTACTCTACAAAAATTTACTAGCCAAGCTTATTTACTCTTATGGCTTGGGCATGCGCTCTCATCTTCCTCAGCATCCTGTTCTTATCTTCTTCCCTTTTCAAGTCCAGAGTATAGCGGAACCGACGAGAAGCATTAAGCACAAGCGCCGCTTGCTACAAAACCATATTATTTTCCATATATTAAGAAAAACGAACCAAGGAAACTCAGTATGAACTCACTGTCTAAGGCAAATTGCAACAAAAAAGCATCCAAATTTGACATTACCCAAAGTTCAATTATAGTATTACAAACACAAATAGGATTGTACAGTTATAGAAATGAATTGGACATCAATAGCATCCCAATTGACAAAAGCAAGGAGAAGATAAGAGATTATCCAAATGCATATACATAAGTAACATAACGTATATAAATGCACAGAACAACTCAATACTTTATCTAAAATGGGGATAAAATCATTACCCTCCAACGTCGTAGCCGTTCAACTGGAGCATTCTTAGTATTTGTAATATCAAATGGACTATCTTCATACTCAACAAAGTCACTAGCTCCAGCCTCCAAATCCTTATCTTTCCCTTGTGGAGAGTTACTAAAATTTCCACTCATGGCTATAGTAGAAGAGATGGCACCTTCAAATATTCACCACACACTCTTCTTTAAAGCCCAAAAACAAAACAACCAAATTAGAAACAATACAATTTCTGCATTCTCTTCTTCTACATCTCCAAAATCAATCTCAATCTCAATTCAAAATCCAAAATCAAATCATAAACCTAATACGAAACGAAACAAATCAGAAGAGCACAACCACTCCTCACTAACACCAAACCCAATCACTTCACCAAAACTACGCAATCTCGAGAAGCGGAGAAAACACTTCGTTTCGCGAATCTAATAACGGAATCAGATAAAACAACAGATTCGAGTAAGCGAAAAGCAGAATCTGGTTCAGTGAAAAAGCTTTGAAGTAGTAATTTAACAAACATGTAGGGTAACATCAGAAATCGAATAAACAAATATAAATCTCTGACGTTCGAGGAAAAGAAAAGAGTATTCTATGATTACTGTTGATTTTGAAATTTGAAAAAGGAAAAAACAAAAAGATCTACCTGAATTATCGGCGTAAGGAAAGTAGAGAAGCTTTTTTTTCTCAGTTCTTTCCTCTCTGTTAGTTTCTTTGCTTTGCTCCTCTGCTAATTTTATTTTCCGTCACTTTCTCGAGAAAATATGAAAAAAAAAACAAAAAAAAATAATTAAGTAGAAGAAGAAGCGCATAATTTACTTTGAGGAAACTTCCGCGAAGTAGCGTTGACTAAAGTCCTCGTGAAACTTTTTAAAATATATACTATATTCCTTTATTTTATTTTCTCTATTTTGGGCATATAATTTTATTTTCTTTAATTTTATTTACAAGTCTAAAAATAGTCATTTTCATCCTAAAATATAGAAAATTTGCAAAAAATTATGTAGTTAGAAATATATCTTATTTTAATAAATAGAAATAACTTGAATGTATTAATTAAAATATTATATTCTAAAAGTAACTTTTTCATTTTGTTGGAAAAACAGATTAATATTAAAGGAATATTTTGAATTAATTTATGCTATTTAAGGTCAAACTAGCGAAA
>KE151738.1:384282-398060 GCA_000411095.1 Aethionema arabicum | reverse complement strand
AAAAAAAAAAAAGGTCAAACTTATTTTCCGGTATAGAGCAAACTTTTGTAAGTGGAAGTTTCGTTTTCAATATTCTAAGTATATCTTTTTTATTTTTGAAAAAAAAAAGTTTATATTTTTGAAATATATTAGAAACAAATAAATATTCTATTAATAGTTTGAGTATTATAGCTACAATATATAGTTCGAACCTATGTTACAATCTACTTTTATATGTAAATACATATTTTGATTAAACGTAGATATAAAAGTAATTATAATTTATTTATGAGGGGTTTGCAAAAATGTCTTTATTTAAGTTTTTTTTTTCAAAAATACCCTAATCATGTATTGTTTATAAAAATGTCATAACATTATACCCAACATTATAAGTGGTATACCCTCACATTTTATGAAAAATTTGGAAAAATGTATTCAATTAGGGCATTTTGCATAATTAATTTTTAGAAAATTTCTTTATTCAATCATATTTTGCAAAAATATCGTAACAATAGACCCAAGGGTATAATTAGTAAACCCTACAAAAAAGGCACATTTGCAAAAAATGATTGAATTAGAACATTTTAGGTAATTCCTATTTGTTCGTGTAATTTGTATACAATAATAAGCAATAACAATAAGAAGGTACACAAAACCTATGTTTTAGATTGCTAATCATTGTAAATTAACGTAAATAAACATTATTTTAGTTAATAATTAGGGATAAATAAAAAAATTCAAAGTTTAGTGTTTTCACCGATTAAATTTTAAAAGAAATTTACATTCATTCTTTACGTTTATCGTAAATTTGTTATAAAATAGATTATGTTCCTCTATGAGACATTATTTGTTTTAAAACATTTGCACATTTTCATTTTGATAATTTTTATTAAGTATTATATTATATAAAGAGTATTATATGTTATAAACAATTTAATTTTAATATTAGTGAAATATAGAATAATGATTAGTAATTTTGGTCAACTATGGATAAAATTATGTAATAATAGTCAAATTCAAAATAAATTTCGTCGGCGTGGTCGGTGTAATGCTTATAGTTTCAATAAAACGGCGTGGACGGTAATGTATTCTTTTTTTTTCTAATTTACTGTTAAAAAAAACAATATATTAAAAAATCAAATCTTAAAATTTAAACAAAAAACATTTTTTTTTAAATAATGTTTAAATATTTAAAAATAAACAATTTACAGCCCATATTTTAAGTACAACTAATTAATAAAAAAATATTTCGATTATAATATGTAGACAAAAAAAAATTATAATATTTGTAAACAAAAAATATAGGGTTATTTTTACTTATTGCATATTTCATTATGTACATCATAAATTATATATGTGTTATTGAAACAGTATGATATATGAATGTTTGGTATAATATTTTATGATTATTTTTCCATAATTTTCAAATTAAAAAAAAAAAAATACCAGCAACCCTATTTTTAACTCCCAATTAAATAAATAGGGAATACAATATTTAAAAAGAGAGTAATGTGGCTTTGAATGCATGCATGTAAATAACGTTAGACAACTCATAAATTCATGGATCCATCAATAACCAAATTAAATTATTAATATCATTATCCATGTAACGAAATTAATTTTTATATATGATTAAAAATATATATAATATATATAAGTTATTAAATCTAAAATAGTATGTGTTTTTTTCCACAAATAGTATGTTTATATATCATTATATGTATTGATCAACTTTATACCTATAAAAATTATTTTATTATAAAGTGTTCAAATCCATGTTTTAACAAAATATATAAATGAACTAGAAAGGTAAAACCCTTATTTTCTTAAAAAAAATGTAATTAATAAAATGAAACTATATAATTAGTTTTTTTTCTTTTATGACATAGATGACTACTAATTGGGCTGAGATTAGGCCATATCAATTAATATAAATAAATTGGGCCTTAAGCCCAATAACCTTTCCTTTGTATATTTAGAATTCTTGGTTATTGTGGAAACACAAATGACAGTTCACAACATAATGCCACGTCATCATATTGCAACATATCCAACTAGTCCAAAATTAATATTTTGGTTTAGATTGACTTTTTAAAAAAAATCAATTTTCTTTTGGAAATTAATTAAAACTTATAATTTGCAGAAGAGACAAATAATAGATAAATTTCTTAAAACACGTTCATTTGAATGTGTGTTTTGCAAAAATACATATTTGTATGATTTGATTTTAGAGTTTTATCATTAAATTTCAGAGTTTGTTCATTATATTTAAAGTTTAATGGCTAAATTTCTGTTCTAATAATTAATTTTAAAGTTTAATAATTACATTTTAAAAGTAATTTGGTAAATCAAAGTAAAAATATATAAGTTGGTATATTTTTGCAAAACGTTTTCAAATTAATGTATTTTTGTAATTGTCCCGAAATAATATATAGTATTTCTGATTTTATTATTTCTTTAAGCAGTCATATGACACAAAAAAAAATTACATTATATGTTAAATTATATTGCCATTATTCCTCAAAAATTAAAGGGGAAATTGCAAAAATGCCCTCATTCAAGTATTTTTTGCAAAAATACCCTAATTATGCATTTTTTGTAAAAATGCCCTAACATTATACCTAACATTATAAGTGGTATACCCTCACACTTTATGAAAAATTTGCAAAAATGTATTCAATTAGGACATTTCGCATAATTGTTTTTTAAAAAATTTTCTTTTTCAAACATTTTTTGCAAAAAATATCAATAACAATACACCCAATGGTATAATTGGTAAACCCTACAAAAAAGACACATTTGCAAAAAATGCTTGAATTAGGGCATTTTAGGTAATTCTTCAAAATTAAAACGTCATTTCACAAATTTAGTTAAAATAAATTGTTTTGTTAATAGTATAGTAATCACTACGTGAATTTTAAAATGATCACTTAAATTACTGAAATATTAATATTATTATTGTAATTATTTAAATCATAAAAATATAAATTCTCCTTGAAATAAAACAGAAAGATTCTACTATAAATATGAGAGAATTGCAAAAATGATATTTTGAAAACTGTTTTTGCAAAAATGATATTTTGGTGACATTTTTCACTTCATTTTACCAATAGACAAAAAAGTCATTTACATTTTTAAAATTTAACTTTTATTTTTTCACCAAAAAAAATAAACAAAACTATGTGTTAAAAATACAAAATAATTATACACTTCAAAATGGTATTTTTGTTATATGAAAAACAAAATAATTATTTTTAAATATATTAATTAAAAAAAAAAAGTTTTAGTGTTGATGAATAGTGTTAACACTATTCATAAAACACTAAATTTAGTGTTTTAATGTAGAAGATAGTGTTGGATTGGAGATGGTTTTACACTAAATTTAGTGTTTTAGTGTTGGATTGGAGATGGTCTAAGAGTGCGAATATAACATTTTAAAATATTATTTTTGGTAATTTCTATAAATATTTTGATTGTTGATTGCTGATTGTGATTGTTAGTTGTGATAGTTGATTATAAGTGCTACGAATGTTAAATACTAAATAATGTATACATATTTATATATTAAAAGTATTATTTAAAATGAAATGAAAAGAGAGACTATATAATATTTGGCTTTTGGAACATAGAAAAGACATTGTGAAATAAATTTTGAGGTTTCAATAATCAAAATCTTATCCATATACAAGACATCATACACTCTTGTCATTTGTCTAATCCTAGAAAATATATATATTTAATAAATATAATTGATTTATTGGAAAACAAATATTTGTAAGGAACAAAAGACAATTCTTTCAAAACTACACTGATTGTATTTTTTTAATATATTTTTCTATGGTGTTAACTAACAAAATTATCCTTCCTATTTTTTTTAACAAAAACCGTAGTGGGAATGAAATAATAAAATTACAATTAAAATAAATGAGTATATTTACGTATTACTATTCATACAATAATTTGCTACTTCCAAAAAATATGGTTAACATTTTGTGTATTTCTAAAAAATCTTGTTCTATTTGTCTATTTTAATCGAGGAATTACCTAATTCAAGCATTTTTTTGTAAATGTGTCCTTTTTGTAGAGTTTTTAGCAATTATACTCTTGGGTCTATTGTTATAATATTTTTTCAAAAAATGTTTGAATGAAGAAATTTTCTAAAAATCAATTATGCAAAATACCCTAATTGAATACATTTTTCCAATTTTTTTGTAAAGTGTGAGGGTATACGACTTATAATGTTGGGTATAATGTTAGGACATTTTTGCAAAAAATGCACGATTATGGTATTTTTGCAAAAAAAATTTGAATGATGGCACTTTTGCAAATCCCCTATTAGTTTGTGTTTTTTTTTTGTCATGTTTTATTAAAAAAAATTGCTCCATTGGATAACACTTTTTGTGATACTAGTTCTACTATTTCCATATAAAATCATATTTCAATTTATTTCTAGACAGATTTGACCACTTGTGTACTATTAGTACGTGTAGATGCAAATTCTATAATTGTAACTAATTGTAATTATGACTATATACTAAATAATTTAAAAATTAATATTAAATATTATTATAAGATATGGTTTTGTGATATGAAGGAGACATTGAAAAGATATGATAAAGTGACATCACAACACCTGTCCACATGTTCTAGCATATGTGCCTTTTAATATATTACATAATATTTAATTAATTAATTTTTCAACTAAAATTATATTAATATAAATATCTATGACTTTTTTCCAATATTATAACAATTTATATAGATATTTTTTGTAATAGATCTTACCTAAACCAGCAATTGTAGAAAGTTTCTTCAAGTGCATTTAATTTAGAAGCTGAAATAAAATAAACAATTCTAGTTAGGTAAAGTCTAGTTAGGTATAGTAATCAATTACTTTTAAATAAGTTAGTTAAAGAGAAACTAAGAACATATATTTTAAAATTTCTAAAAACAGAAAATATTAAATTTTAAAGTTCTTATATTTTCAAAATTGATATTTTGTTCAAATGTTAATAGATTTTACGATACCAAATTTTTTCTATTTTGTTAATAAATTTAACAGAAACCTATTAATTGAATTTAACAAATTTTAAGGGAAATTCATTAAACTTAAGAATATCTCAGGAAAATTTTAAAAATAGACCAGTTCAACATTTTTTTTTTCAAAAACTACACCATTTTGAGAACACATTTCTCAGCTGTTTATGAATAAAATTATCCTTAATTTAAAAAAATATACAGTGCTAATGGAATTGTGAAATTATAATTAACATATTTTTTTAAAAACAAAATCAATTTGTTTATTTATAATTAGAAAAAACATATATTTTTCAAACACATGTGAATTAGTGTACTTTAAAAAAACTCTTTGAATTAATGTTTTCTTTTATAAAATTTCTCATTGTACTAAATAACTTGAAGTTAGGAATAAAATCATATCTATAACCAGTATAATAATTATATCTAAATTATAACTATTTTAGATATAAGTAANATATATATATATATATATATATATATATATATATATATGAAAGAATAATACTGGAATATTCAGTTGATACAAAGAAATTTAATACCATTTGTGGACACAATTTTATTGTGAAAAAACAAGTGAACCTAAGCTACATAAATATATATATATATATATGTAAATATGTTGCAACTCTTATTTAAGACCATAGCATTATTATATTTTGTCTATATATAATGTCAGTTCCAGCTAAGACCAACAGCAAATATTTGGCTTTATTCATATATAGATTTCCTCTTATCACTCAATTAATATACTTTACTTTTCAAGTATATTTATTATATATATTATAAAGTTAGCCATAAACTGTAAAATTGACGGGAAAAAGGAAGAAAATGTGTAAAACAAAAAATCATATCAAGTCTAGATTCCTTAAGTTTTTTCTTTGTTTAAATTCATCTTGCATAACTCAAATTGTAGTAGTTTTGGTAGAATTTTGTATAAATTAATTTTTTAAGAGATTTATCTAATATATGTGGGGTTAAATTTTGCAGTAAAAAATTAGAAAAAAAAATTGTGTATACTAGACTATTATTTTATTGTTTTGATTTATTAGATTTTTATATTTCATTCAATAAATTTAAAAGAATTCAATTTTGTTTTTTTGGTAGTTTTAACTAAATTGTATACTTCGGTTTTTTTTCATAATAATTTTAAAATAGTTTCTTATTTGAATAAGCTAATTCATTATGGGGAAAAATAATAGTCTAGTTCATTTTTCCAACACATTTTAACTAAATTCTTTTGATAAAAAAGTGTTTTAGCTACTTACATTTTTTTTCTTAATAAGTGCATGAAAGTCACATAAAAATATCAATATTCATTAATAAAAATTAAAATTCAATCAGATAAATAAAACAATAAAAATACAACCAAATCTTTATTTACATTAAAAAAAAAAATCCCAACATAAATTAAATCAACCAAACTCAGCAAGACCACGAGAATTAGCATTTGACTCACAAATCATAAATCTCAGGCTATAACTACAAAATCCTCAAAATTCGAGGACCAAAAACAAAACAAGGTCAATTAAGTTGAATCAGAAACTCCAGACCAAATCTATAAAATCCTTAAAACTTAAAGGACCAAATAATAAAAGATTCCCCTGTTTTCCCCCCTGGTTTTGCTCTGTTTTTGCTCTGTATTTTGCTCTGTTTTTTCTCTGTATTGTGCTCTGTTTTTGCTCTGTTTTTTGCTCTGTTTTTGCTCTGTTTCATCTTCTTCTTTCTTCAGTAATACAAAACCAGATGACGATCACATGAAGAACATAAATACTTTCGTTTAATTTTAAAACAAAGTGGTAAAAAACAAAATAACCATTTTGTTTCAACATCGATCGCAGATACTTTTCCTCCACAGTACGGACACATCCCTGGAGCTTTTTGTCTTCCAAGCTCTGTTTTCTCTTCGTGAAGCACAATCTCTAAACACATTATTTTTAGTTTTAATTTCAAGAATTTGTTTAAAGATAAATTTTGAAAGATTTGATTTGGGTTTTTATAGAGGTTTTGCTCTGATTTTCTGGAAAAATCTCGAAAGTGTGAACTTTGCAGAAGAAGAAGAGAAATTGAAACTTTTTATCTTTTTTAGTTAAAAAAATAAAGTTTTTTTTGTTTGTAAAGGATTTTTGTGTTGTAGGGTTTAAGTGTTATAACGACAATGTATATATAGACCATGAAAAGATTTTGATTACGTGGCACAATATGAGACGAACACAATTATTTTCTTATTATATATATGTGTGTTTTGATTTATTTAGTATTCAATAAAGATACTTAAAACAATGACTATTTTTAAATTAATAATTTTTTCCTATCAATATTACCTTCATGTCGACAAAAAATCCAATAACCAAATACAGCGAGACGAAATTTAGTTAAATAATTTTTTTTACTATTAATCCAACCATATAATCGATAATTATTTTGTTGTAAATTACTATGATATGCAATAGTAATAAAATATAGTCCAATAAATTTTTTATTTTGTAGAATTTAAATAAGAAAAAACTGATTAAAACAGAGTGAAGAAATTTGTGTTTATTTATAGGTTTCCTCAAAATTATGTTTTTTCTCAATATTTCACTTTCTCCCATATAATTGTGACACTTTAAACAAGAAAAAAACTGGTTAAAATAGAGTGAAGAAAATGGTTATAATTTATTTGAAAATTTTCCCAAAATCTTGCAATTTTACCTATAATTTTGTATCTTTACCCATAATTTTGCAATTTTCACCAATTTTTTTTTTTTTTTTGCAATTTTCCCAAAATGTTGCAATTTTCCCCATAATTTGCAACTGCACCCAAAAGTTTGCAATTTTACCCAAAATGCTGCAATTTTACCCCGTTGTGCAACTTTCCCCAAAATTTTGCAATTTTACCCAAAATGCTGCAATTTTACCCAGTTTTGCAACGTTCCCCAAAATTTTGCAATTTTACCCATAATTTTGCATTTTGACCCATAATTTTGCAATTGTCACCAATTTTTTTGCAATTTTCCCCCTCATTTGCAATTGTACCCAAAAGTTTGCAATTTTACCCAAAATGCTGCAATTTTCCCCATAGTTTGCAATCTTACCCAAAATGCTGCAATTTTCCCCATAATTTGCAATCTTACCCAAAAGTTTACAATTTTACCCAAAATGCTGCAATTTTACCCGATTTTTCCCCAAAATTTTACAATTTTTCTCATAATACACATAAACATTAGTTTATACAAAAACAACCATTTATGCTATCCTTTGTACATATACTTAAACAATGGAAACCTAACGCTTCTTGCAACCTACAAAGACACAAAAAAAAACATCACAAGTTAGTCTTCTATGTATTTACTCCAAATTCAAGTGCAATTAGTATTTTTACCTTCAAAGCTAAATCTTCAGACACCAAAGATCTGTATCTAATAGAACCTTCTAATGGACAACTTCCACTTTTCATTATAAAATTTGCATCACAAAGACTTGAAACTTGTAATAAAATATCACACATTAGATTGTTACTTTCTTTGTCATAACCTGTAACTTCTTCTTCTTCTTCATTTTCGTCGTTGGCGAACAAAGAAGAATCATCCACAGAAGCGATGCATTGGAATATCGCCATTAATCTCTCTAATGGAAAGCTTCCAGGTCCTTTCATTACTGCTTCTTGCTCTGCAATTTCTTTCTTTTCCATTGATTTCTCAGATGCCCTAAGAACATGAACCCAAATTCGATTACTTTATGAGAATACATTGATCTAACCCTAAGTATCATCAATCAATTTACCAATCATCCGTTTCCTAAGATCTAACGATGACTATTGACACCATGTTTAGAGAAAGAGAAATCGAAAAAATGCAATAAGATGATATACTTATACAAGAATTGATATGGACCTCAGTTCATCAAAATAGTAGTAGTCGGAGCCTAAGTCCTGCCTAGACGTTAAAATATAATCTAACTAAATTCAATGAAATTTTAAATATTACAATGATACATAATTTTTTAAACTAAAAATTTTGAATGCATAATCAGATTTAAATATGAATTTACCAAAAATTTTCTTAATATCAACATATAAAATTACTAATACAATCATCATAAGTTAAAGCAATAAACATCCTTTAAAATGATATTATTTTGTTTTTTTTTTCTAGAAAAAATATCGTTTTAGAACTAATTTTACAAGACGTTTAGACTTTAAACCAACTTATAAGTCCAACTAAACCAATTTTCACCAATTAGAATCACATGATAGACCAATCATTATAAGCAAATCGCATTTTTTTCTATGGTTAACAAAAAATCGGTGCTTAGACGCCACCTAGGTGGATGTGGGATTAATCGGGATTTAGACACAGCCTAGGTGCGAATTTTATAAAACATTTTCTGTTATATAATATGCTAAAAGAGAAATAATGAAATTGTTTTAGCAACTTACTTGCGTTTTCTTTTACGATTATCCATGCCTCCTGTGGAATCAAACATGGAAGCATCTAACGTGGCTGGGTTTCTAGAAGCGAGAAAAGCTGCAATAAGAAGGTACTTAGCTGAATTAGACATATGGAAGTCTAACATCTCAAGTTCTTCACAGGTTCCATAAGAACTGAAGTTGACTTTCTGCTTTCTCTCAGCTCTGGTCAACGCATCTTGAGGATGACATGAGACACTAAATATCTCATTTAAAGAGGGAGAAATAAGCGGTTTAAGATGGCTATACAGCTTTCTCTTCATTTCTTCATTGGGTGAAACCTCTAAATCATCAAGAGGTTCACAGTATTTTCTAAACAATGATGAGAAAGTAGTGGAAAGTTCGTCAACTCTCTTGGTGACTCTGCAAAATGGTCTTAGAACAACACTGTTTTAACACCAAAAACAACATTAGTAGCCTGAACTAATGAATAACGGATAGTGAATATGGTATTTTAGACCCTAAACTATCTCCGTTTGGTGGATAAAAACCTTCAACTATCAAAATGGTTTTTAAACCCAGAACTTTGATAACCGGGTTTTTTAAACTTTACCGGATTTTTTCAATCAAAACTGAAGTTTAAACATAAAATTAAACCATAGTTTCAAAGTTTAACACAAAAAATATAATCCAAATTTGGATTAGTTAAACTACAATTTTAAGTTTAAATTTGAGATTTCAAATTAAAAAACTCAACTATCAAATTTTAGGATTTAAAAAACTATTTTGCTAGTTGAGAGAATTTAGGCTATAAACTATCTCCGTTTGGTGAAAAATACATTCATCTATCAAAATGGTTTTTTATGCCCTGAACTTTGATAACGAGGTTTTTTAAACCCCATTGGATTTTTTAAATCAAAATTAAACTTTGCACATAAAATGATAAATTAAACCATAATTTCAAAGTTTAACAAAATAATATATCTCAAATTTCGACTAATTATACTATAGTTTCAAGTTTAAATTTAAGATTACAATTTAAGAAAACCCAGTTATTAAAGTTTAAGGTTTAAAAATCTGGATTATCAAACTTCAGGGTTTAAAAAACTATTTTGATAGTTGAGAGTGTTTTTCAACAAACAGGGATAATTCAAAGTTTAAAATACTATATCTTTATAAAGTAAGCAGAGAAGGAAGATTCTACTATAGACTTACTCGAGAAATGCCGAGTACAGTTTCTGATTTGTCTGATTTCGTAAGAAGATTTGACGAAGATCCTCTTCAGAATACTCAGGAAAATACACAGGTATAGGCTCTGTGTATCCCATGTTTGAGTAATACACATCTGGTGACACTCCACTGATGAGTATTACACCAAGCTGAGGCATTTTCAACACAGAATACAAACTAAACAGAAACTGCAGAATCATAGAGCCTTTATCCCATTCTCTGATAAGATCAACATTATCAATAATCAAATAAACCATCTTCCCTATCGATTTCCCATTTGATTTCGAGATTCCAGAAGCAGATTCCAGAGTTCTTATGAGATTACTAAGAGCTTCTTTAACCAAATTGACGAAATCTGATGGCTTATCACATCGTTTTGCACTTGAATACCCATTTGAAGAACATTTCTGATGCAGTAACAACTGATTCAGAATCGATTCAAACAAGATTCGAGGATTGTGACATGTAAGACAGCTTGAATAAACAAAAGGACGATTCAGATGTTTAAAAACCTGAAGAACAACACTTGTTTTCCCTGTAGATGCACTGCCATAGACCAAAATTGGAACAGTTGGGGAATCTAAAGGTCCTAAAAGACGAATAAGGTCAAGAATCTGAGAACGTCTGCCTGGGAAATTAGATATGATAGTATCTAAAGAGACTTGTTCTTCACCAAATGTTAGATCATTAATGGTTAGTGTGTGTAGTTCATTAGCTTCTGGATTCTCAACAGACGCAGAAGATGATAATGACCTTTTACTCCTTCGAGTGGCTATCGAACTCTCCTCTTTTAACATGTTATCTATCACCTGTGTAACAAAATTCACAATGAAATGACACACTGGTGATGATAATACCCGCGAAATTAGGGTTTCTAAATAGTTACGCCATTGAATACTGACTAATCTAAGGTTAAGCTTGTAGAAGAACGGAATCAATTAGGGTTATCAATCGACAAAAACACTAGAAATGGAAGCATTATTGATTCAAATGGGAAATTGAAGAAGCTTTACCTGAGAGAGTGCGGCGCGGGACGAGGAGGAGGAAGAAGAAGAAAAAACGGTATTGAAGCCTACTAAAACGCAGCGTTTTACCGTAAGACCCGAAGCTTTTTTGCGTTTGGCACTAAAACGCAGCGTTTCGATGTTTAATGGGCTTGCTTGTATTTTTCATTCAAAAATAAGCCCAATTTGTTAACATAGAAATTAAGCCCAATTAATTACCTTATATGTATTTACTTCATTTGTAGTTATTTGTTGTTTTATGCTAATCACGCATTATTTTCTATAAAATAAAATGTTTGATGATTTATTCAGTTTTTAAATATTTTTCAGATTTTTTAACTGATCTAAAATAATTAAATTATCAGTATTATTTTCTAGTTTATATCATGATACAAAATATTTGCATTTGGACCAAACTATTTTCATTTTTTTTGTAGCTAAAAAGTATGTTATAATATTAAAAAGTTTTCGGTTTTAATAAATAGAAAGTGGGATTCGATTTACAAATAAGACAAAGTAATTTGATAATATTATAACAAATTTTTAATTATAATAATTAGTAGTAGGACAATAGATAGCTTTTTCCCCTAAATTATAATATCTTCAATTTTGTTAAATTAGTTAAATAATTGTAAGAATTCCACTAGTGGGATAATTCAAATATATTCATTTTTTTTAATAAAATAGTTAAAAAGTAGCCATTTCCGCCGTTACAAATATTGTGACTTGGTTATAATTACACCTTTTGGTCAAATTAATTTAATTAATCTAACTTTTGTTTCTTAAATTATTAATTAAATACAAAAATATGTATAAAGTTGTAATTGGTTGTTAGTGGGGACGAGAATGTGCCTCCACGTTTTTAATTAAAATTGAAACTTAATATGATATTTAATAAAACCATAAAATTAATTTTAGTCCCTTTGTAATTTTTAGTCACAATTGAATCATTGTTTAATTCTCTATAGACAAATTAAAATAATTGATTTTTTTATTTAATAAAATGTTTAATCAATATTTTATATTTATTATATTAATTTCTATATGTTCTCAAAATGTCTAAAAATAATATTTAGCAATGATGTAGCATATTTTAAAAATAAAATAAATCTGATTTACTTTTGTATCACAAATAATATCGTTCTATCTATATGTGAGTTCAATATATTAATTATAGAACGAGAGAAAACAAATATTGTATAATAACTTAAATATTTTTAAAATAGAATTTATTAATATTGAATAATAATTCCATTTTTATTACATAATAATCTTTTTACACATAATTTTGAAATAAAAAAAAAATGTACATTTTCTTATATATTATATCACTATTGAATGGATAACCCATCAAATAAACATATGCTTTAATCAACTAATCGAAGTTTAAATGTAATGATTTCTTCTATGATTTAATGGGCTTATAGCTATTTAATATTTTAATTTGATTTTTGTAATTCTATTTAAATAAATCTATCACTGAATTCACTAATATTTGAAGTTGTTAAGCATGCAAGTGCAATGCATGAAAGGTCTACGAAGTCTACAACACTAAAACTAAAAATATTAATTATTATTGAAAATTTTCATCAAATAACTTAGGTATTTAAGATTTCAAATATGTTGATTATTTTCATTAATTTGTTGAAATTTGATTAATACTAAAATTTATTTTATAGTAATTTTCACATTATTTTATTGATTATACCAATTCTTTTGCATAATTTATATATAATTAATTTTTATGCATATATATTTGTCCATTATCATATAATAATTAATTATTTATTATTGATTAGTAATGGAGGATTACGTGGGCATGCAATGCAAAGGTGTTTTAGTGTCATAATTACTCTAAGCAACTTCCAAGATTTATATATATAAATATAATTAATTAATTATGGGTCATTAGGGCAACACTGTCTTGAGCCACTCTTTGATATAATGACCTTTCCACTAAAATTTTGACAAAAAATAAAAATTTAGTTCATATGAATCCTTATCTCTATCATCAAATTATTCCATTTTATATAAATTTAAATATATATAGATATATATATATATATATATATATTAGACCCCCAAAAAAATAAGGAGAATTCCGAGAAATACCCTAATCTAGAGTCCTTCTTTCATTA
>KE151738.1:344547-355813 GCA_000411095.1 Aethionema arabicum | reverse complement strand
ATCAATTATAATATAGATAAATAAATAAATATAACAATTTAAAAAAAAACGGTCCAATATTTTTTTCTAGTGATTATTTTTCTAGTGGCACAGTCTACAAACCAATGTTGTATTTAAAATCGCTTCTCAAATAATATATAGGAGATTTTCTACAATTTTTTAAAAAAAAATATTTCTATATACGATCAAATAACAACCAATAATACAATATTTTTTTAAGTTAAAGTTTTTTTAAAATTCATAAATACTATTATTTTCATTATTTAATTTAAATAAAAGAAATACAAAAAATCA
The DNA here is from genome assembly GCA_000411095.1 of Aethionema arabicum. NCBI lineage: Eukaryota > Viridiplantae > Streptophyta > Magnoliopsida > Brassicales > Brassicaceae > Aethionema > Aethionema arabicum. Next base: position 355,519 of record KE151738.1, on the reverse strand, counting down.
AACAAACCAGTTTTTTAAATCATTTAAATTGGAACGGAAGGATTACAAAACAATGTAATTGTTCATATACATCATATATTATTGAAAATCACTATCAAATCTTTGGTAACCTTTAAATGGACCCATTTAATGACTACTTTATTTTCAAATGTGTCTTTTGTTCATCGAATTAAAATTAATTAACTTTGTATATAAATCGATAATGCTAATATTATAATTAAAGCTACTAATCAATAAATTAATGATCCAATAATTGAGGTGGCCTCGAGCCCATCACTTCTTTTTGAATTTTTCCTTTGACTTTTTTTTGGGGTTAGATTCTTTAAAAAGATAATTTTATATAATCTAATTAAAAAGTAAAATTAATTAACAAATAATAATAATATTTAAGTTTGTTGTGTGAAAGCTAAGCCTGTCTCGTGTCACAACGCATTGCCGTCCAATAATAAAACGTGGCTATTTATATATATTATCAATAATGTTTTGTATTTAAGCACGTGATTATTATTATTATGTGTCTATATATATAATACTATAAAATTTTGGTGGTATAAAAATAACACGTTTTCAACCATATAAATCTTTATTAATTTTTTCTTATAAAACATTAAAATATAGTATATCTTTTTTATATAAGTTAGTTTTTAAAGAAAAAAAAAAATAGTTAGAGCTATAAATTTTAGATTTTGTATATAAACTTGTATATTTCATTTATGTTTTTGAAATATCAAATATTAAAATTGGAAATAATTGCTCTGAGCTAAAACATATATTTTCTAATGATTTCCAATCTATTTTTGTCAAGCTTATATGAAATATTTGTTATATGATTTCATAAGTAATCTTGTTTTGATTCATTTTTAAATTTTATCACCAAATTTTATTCATTTCAATCCAGGTTTGATAATTGTATATATCTTAAGTTAGTTATATTTTTTCTATATTCGAATTTTATAAGCATATTAATTATATTAAAACTTTTTTTAATATATTCCAACAACAAAAATGTTGTTTTGGTGATCTAACTTTACATTTCTAATAAATAAAATTATATTATTAAGTGGTAGGTCAGAAAAAAAATCAAATTACAAGAAAAAAAAGAGAATGAATATTTCTTGTCTAGAAACATATATTTATTATTATAATAATAATTATGTTGTTTTCAACTACTTTTATAAGATTTATACTATATATTTTTTTAATATTATATAATATAATTAGACGATAAAAGTACAGTGATATATGGAGTCATAATCCAATTATTTCATTTTTTCCAACATGTCTTTTTCCATTATTTTCAAATTATTAAAAGGAATTATTATATTCATTGTTTCTACAATATAATATATTTTACATTTTTGCTTACCATTGGAGTATATACACAAAAGTCTCAATTCTAGTTTTTTTCTTACAAAATATTATTATTATTATTCTAATCTGTGTATTTCTATTAATTATTAAATGTTTAAATAGGTATTCAATATGAATTTAACTCTTTGAACTCTAAAGAAGTGTTAATTGTGTTTTGAGTGAACTGTTACAACTTTGGTTTGATAAATTTTAGAAGTAAATAAGTTTTTTTGTTGATTTTATTAAACCTAATTTAATAAATTATTATATGATTAAAGAAATTGAGAGATTAATTTAGTTACATTTTATATTTAATTATTTGCAGGCTGATAAAGAAGAGAGGAATTTAGTAGAGACAAAGATACAAAGAGCAATTGCAGCCTATAATGATCCAAATTATATTATGAACTTTTAATTTATTTATTTTGCATTTAATAAATGTTATGCAATAATTCCGAAGAGAAAAGTTGTACTTGTTTAATGGTTTATTTGAGCTTCAAAAGAAATTTAATGAGTATTTATAATAAATAACTAATATGATAGATCCCTTTACTATATTTTTCAATATTAGATATATTTTTGGGCGATTTGCAAAAATGCCCTCATTCAAACTTTTTTTGCAAAAATGCCCTAATCATGTATTTTTTGCAAAAATGCCCTAACATTATATCCAACATTAGAAGTGGTATACCCTCACACTTTATGAAAAATTTGCAAAAATGTATTCAATTAGGACATTTTGCATAATTGATTTTTAGAAATTTTTTTCATTCAAGCATTTTTTTGCAAAAATATCATAACAATAGACTTAAGGGTATAATTGGTAAACCCTACAAAAAAGACACATTTACAAAAAAAATACTTGAATTAGGGTATTTTAGGTAATTTCTCTATATTTTTTCCTCAATAATCAATGTATTTATAATAAGTATATGTATATATCAGTTAATATTTAGGTTGTATTGCGTAATACCTGGGTTATATATATGGAGAAATGTTTAAAATAACTTTTTTTTTAATTTATAAATTAATATTTTACTTTTTGTAGTTTGGTCCTGATATTATTGTTCTTATTATATAGAGTCATGTCATACAAATATTTTTTCCTTAAACCTTTTTGCTTAATATTTAATCATTTACGTGAAAATAATTTTTTAAAACCTCAAATTTTTTATAACTGGATTTCAAACCTTAAACCATAACAACCGGGTGTTTTAAACTATAATTTGAAATTTGAATTTAAAATTATAAAATAATTTATCTAAATTTATATTTTTGAGGAATTACCTAAAATGCCCTAATTCAAGTATTTTTTTTGCAAATGTGCCTTTTTTGTAGAGTTTACCAATTATACTCTTGGGTCTATTGTTATGATATTTTTGTAAAAAATGCATGAGTGGAGAAATTTTCTAAAAATCAATTATGTAAAATGTCCTAATTGAATACATTTTTCCAAATTTTTTATAAAGTGTGAGGGTATACCACTTATAATGTTGGGTATAATGTTAGGGCATTTTTGCAAAAAATGCATGATTAGGGTATTATTGCAAAAAAGACTTGAATGAGGGCATTTTTGCAATCCCCTATATTTTTTAGATAATTTTGAATATAATTTAAGTTTATGTTTAAAATTTAATTTTGATTTTAACAAACTGATAAGATTTAAGAAACCTAATTATCAAAATACAAGATTTAAAACACCATTTTCATATTTTTTTTTTCCCACCAAACATAAATAGTTTAAATTCTCAAATATCATAATCTTTATTTTTTTTTCAATTCCAAACCCCTAAAAGTTCAAATAAAGATCAGATTTTTCAAACACCAAAAATAAAAACAAAGACCATTAAATTAAACCCAAACACAAAATCCTATATAACAAAAAAAAAACCCAATTTTAATTTCTGGTTTTTTATAATAAACATCTAAAAAAACATATAAAGCTACACATATTGAACAATCTTTAGTCTAAAGATCAACACATATATATATATCTTCAAGAATCCTATTATAGTTTCATCTCTCTTTAATCTCTGCTATAGGAACATACACTATTCTCTCTTCTTCAGGTAAATTAACAGATTTACCTAACTTTTTTCGGTTTTTTCGCTGCGGTTTTACTCTGTTTAGCCTCACTTTCATACCCAATAAAATGTTTTGTGCCCTGCAAATCATCTCCATTGCAGCTTCATATACTTCATATTCTTTAGAAAATCTTTCCTCAGCCATTTCTAGACTCATTTCTCCACTTAACTCATCAGGAGACTAAGAACACAAACAAGAACACAAAGACTTAATCTTTAAGATCTTTTTAAGTAATTGTAATGGAAATTAGTTAAATTAATGACTTATTACCTTTAACATGTTTTGTGCTCTGTTTATCATATCAATTGCTTCTTTGTATATTACTACTTCCTCTTCTTTAGATCTCTTCTCTTCAGCCATTTCGAGGCTCATATCGCCGCGTAATTCATCAGAAGACTAAAACACAAGAAAAACCAAGTCTTAAATGTCTAAGATCATTAAGCTATGAGGTTCATTATCGCCGCTTAATTCATCAGAGAGCTAGGACACAATAAGAATATGGTATTTTAGATCCTGAACTATCTCCGTTTGCAGAAAAAAATGGTTTTTTAAATCATGAATTTTGATAACCGAGTTTTTTTAAACCCTATAAGATTTTTTAAGTCAAAATTAAACTTTGAACATAAAATTAACCATAGTTATTCAGGTTTGAACATAAACTTTGAAATTTCGGTTCAAAAATCTAGTTATTCAAGTTTATGGTTTTAAAAACCCGGTTATCAAAGTTCAGAGTTTTAAAAACCATTTTAATCGTTAAGAGTTTTTTTTTTCCGCCAAAACCGAAATAGTTCAGGGTTTAAAATACCATATTCCATAAGAACAAAACCTTAATTTCTAAGATCACTAAGCTATTGCAATGGAGAACTAGTTAATCAATGACTAGCTCTGCTCAATAAGCTCATTTCGGGCAAAAGGGTTCAACTATATCCTACCATTAAAGCCAAAGATAAGTCCTTTACCTGCAAATCTTCTTCTTGTTCTTGTTCTTTGTCTTCTTCTTGTTCTTGTTCTTCGTCTTGTTCTTGTTCTTGTTCTTGTTCTTGTTCTTGTTCTTGTTCTTCTGCAGGTGTAAAGGCACTTTCTTTCGCCTTTTGATCGTCCTCCAAGTTATCAACTGAAGGAATCAGATCCTGATTTGTACAAGAATCATTCAATCCAAGCAAAAGATTCTCATCATCAATGGCTTCTTGAGTTTCATTAGTTTCTGTAATGTTCTCTTTAACTCCAGAATCTCCAGATGCAGCCTTAGAATCCTGAGGTTGTTGCAAATTCTCAGTCTGTTCATATCAAAAGAATAATCAAATCAAAATTCAATTTCAATAAATAAATGATCTTCTAAGATATATAACCATAGATTCAAAACCTCACCTTTCTATTCCTCAACGCCATATACCGCGCATTCTTGAACCATTTACTAACCTGAAAAAACCCCAAATTCAACCACACAAAGAATCAAGAAACTAAAATATGAGCTTTATATTGATTTTGGATTCTTATAGATAATATGATATTTTAGACCCCGAAGTGAAAAATAATCTCAATTACCAAAATGGCTTTTTTAAACCCTGAATTTTGATAACCGGGTTTTTCAAACCTTACCAGATTTTTTAAATCATGAAACTAAACCAATAATCTCCAAATTTAACAAAATATATAGTGTTAATACTGCAAATTCATGGTTAAATTTGAGATTTCGGTTTTGAAAATCCCGGTTACTAAGGTTTAAAGTTCAAAAGAAAAAACGCGGTTATCAAAGTTGAAGGTTTAAAAAACCATTTTAATAGTTGAAGATTTTTTTCACCAAACGCAGAAAGTTCAAGGTCTAAAATATCAAAATGGTTTTTTAAACCCTGAATTTTGATAACCAGGTTTTTTCAAACCTTACCGATTTTTTAAATCAAAATTAAATTTTGCACATGAAACTAAACCAATAATCTCAAAATTTAACAAAATATATAATGTTATACTGCAAATTCATGTTTAAATTTGAGATTTCGGTTTTGAAAATCCCGGTTACTAAGGTTTAAAGTTAAAAAAAAAACTCGGTTATCAAAGTTGAGGGTTTAAAAAACCATTTTAATAGTTGAAGCTTTTTTTTCACCGAATGCAGAAAGTTCAAGGTCTAAAATACCATAATCCCATTCTTATATAAAGCTTCCCAATACCTTCTCAGGATCAAGATTCAACTCTTTCGAAACCTCATCTCTTACAGCTTTCGAAGGAAGTTCATTCTCAGCAAACACTCGGCGCAGCTTCTGATACAATATCCAAAACATTTTTTTAAGACATTTTTCGCACATTAAGAGTTCAAGAAAGAGAAGGAAGCAAAATCAAACCTCGACTGCAGCTCGAGGAAGTCTAGAACTCGGTTTTCGACCTTTATCTTCCATCGAATCTCTCTCGCCAAATTCAGGCAATTCGACATTATCTTGATCTTTCTTACTACTTTCACACAAACGTAAAACCGTAGTTGCGGAATCAGCTTCCTTTTTTCGCTTTCTTCGGTTACTCGGACCCCAATCTTCGTCTTCGCTACCTTGTTCATGTAAAACAGCATCTTTTCCAAACATATCCTACCAATAAAAACACAACTTTTAACGATTTCAATCCTCAAAAACATTCAAGAATATATAGTTTTAGTATACTTACATAATATAATTTCGTATAATCCACGGTTCTTCGCTGTCTTGTCCCGCTTACAATAACTTCTTCGTTACTTGTTTCGCCTAATTCAAACCTATTATTACCTTCATTTATCGAAAGGCCTTCGCCATCAGAAGATAAGCTTACGCTACTTGAACTGTTTTCTCCATTTTCGCCATCAGAAGCCAAGCTTAAGTTACCGATTTCCTTCGTTTCAGGGTCGTAATCGTCGTCTTCTGAATCATCTGAAGGCCAATCTACTTCATTGTTAAGTGTAGCTTCAGATCCATTAGGTAGATTAGCTTCTTCTTTAAATATATCCTATTAAAAACACGAAAAAAAAGACCGAAAAAATTTCAAGAAACTTGAAAAAAGAGTATGCAAAGTGACTAAAAACAACTAATTTAATTTTCAATTTGTTACATAAAATTAAATAAAGAAAATCTCCGGTTTTTTAAAATGTGGTAAATCGATATCTACGATGTTACATCAGTTAAATTCAACCATCAAATCATTACCAAAACTGTTGCTATAGTATCAATTTACCGGATTTTTAAAAATTTGAAGATTTATCGATTAAATTAGTTGTTGTGATAGTTAGAATATTAATCGATTAAATTAGTTGTTGCAAAATTCTGATTATTCAAGAAACAAGAAAATCTATAAATTTATTTACCTGCCAGTTACTGTCTGAAGGAAAATGAGTTCCGGTTTGTGCATTCATAGAATCTATAATCTCCATTTTACAAACACAAAATTTGCAGAACCAGCCTTGATCTCCCGGAGGAACTGCGAAAACATCAAAATTCGTATACTTTTAAGGCGAAAAATCAGACGCAAAAAAGGCGAAAAAAAACCAATTCGAAAGCATACTGTTTTCGGTATCTAAAGGAGGATCAAGACACTTTTGATGAAACGCTCGATTACACGTTCCATCGCAAAGTATAATATCGTTGTCTATAAAAGCTTCCCGAGAATTGCATTCCGCACAAAATATCTGCAAAATCGATCAAAAATTGAGTTCAAGATTGTTCCTATAAGATCTCGAGGTATCGAATAAGCATTTAAAGATGAGATTTTTTGTAAATTTACATGTTCATGATGAATAGATCCATCAGGAGCCATTACTTTTTCTTCGATACTTCCAACCGAACTAAGTAGATCGAGCTGATGAATTGCTTCGCGTAGTCCGAGCTTACAGTTTAAGATCTGTTTTCGTGCTCGCTCAAGTTCCTTGTCTGGTCTAATCTTTTCTCGACTGAAAACAAATGCGAAACAAGAATCAAAAACACATTGAAAGTAACTGAAACATCGAAACCAAATTGGTAAAGAAGTTTAGAGAGCAAACATATATGGAAAACATGTTAAATACCTCCAAATGGACAGAAGAAAAGACCGAAAAATCACAAGATACATGAGTTATAAACCGAAAAAATCGAATCTTTATAAGAAAAAATTGACTAAAGAAGTAAAATTTGTTCACAATATTTTCAAATATAACCAATCACTAAGTATCTAACCATGAAAAGCTTTAGATTTTTGAGTTCTTGAAACCGAAAAAAAAACAAGAATCAGAACACATTAGGAGAAACTGAAACATATGATATAAATATTCAAGAAATCTTTGAAACCAATTTGGTAAAGAATTTTAAAGAGCAAACATATATGGAAAACATGTTAATTACCCCTAAAAATCCAATCTTTATAAGAAAAAAAAGCATAAAAAATTGACTAAAAAGGTAAAAATTTCACAACCTTTTTTGAATCTAGAAAAGCTTTAGAACTTTTAGTTCTTGAAACCGAAAAGTTTCTCCAAAGAAATTAATCACAAGTTTAAACCCAAAAAATCCAACCTTTAGAAGAAAAAAATCGACAAAAGAGGTAAAATTATTTCACAAACCAATCACTATATTCTTAACCATAAGAGAATCTATTAAAAAGCTTTAGATTTTGAGTTCTTGACACCAAAAACTTTCTACAAAGAAATTAATCACAAGATACACGAGTTATAAACCGAAAAAATCCAATTTTTATAAAAAAAAAATCGACAAAAGAGGTAAAATTTGTTCACAAACCAATCACTATATTCTTAACCATAAGAGAACCTATTAAAAAGCTTTAGATTTTGAGTTTTAGACACCAAAAACTTTCTGCAAAGAAATCAATCACAAGTTATAAACCGAAAAAATCGAATCTTTATAAGGAAAAAATCAACAAAAGAGGTAAAATTATTTCACAAACCAAACTCTATGTTCTTAACCATAAGAGAATCTATTAAAAAGCTTTAGATTTTGAGTTCTTGACACCAAAAACTTTCTGCAAAGAAATTAATCACAAGTTATAAACCGAAAAATCCAGTTTTTATAATGAAAATCGACTAAAAAGGTAAAATTTGTTCAAATTTTTTTTAAATATAACCAATCACTAAGTACCTAAACCATAAAAACTTTAGAATTTTGAGTTCTTGAACCCGAAAAATTACTCTAAAGAGATTCAATTTTGTTACCTCTGACCTTTCCATCCTTCTGTTGCGTAAGCATCGATAAGATTTTGCTGCCATTTCATCTTAATCAATAAATACCTCGCTCGCCTTTGTAATCTCAAAGCTTCATCTAACTCAACTTTACCGGTTTCTCGCTTACTTTTCTTCTTCCTTCTTCTCTTAACCTTCTTCTCTTCGCATTCGACACCTCGAGAATGCTTTTTGTAAGAGATTCTTCGATCATTCGTCTCGCTTTTCTTGTACTTTCTTCTCTTTGCTGCATTCCCTCCTTTCTTTAAGAAAGATGAAAGTAAAGTAGAACCAATTTCACAAGGCTTTTCGGGTTCTTTACCGCTTCTTCCCTTTATTTCACCCATAAATCGAGCTTTCCTCGGATCAAAACGTCAAATTTTTGTGATTAAACTTACCTAAACATACAAAAGAATCATTCTTTGATCACTTTTCTCATTCATAACTACCAATTCAAGATCAAAATCAGAGTTTATAAACCATAATGTTAAAAACACACATTTATTTCACCCATAAATCGAGTTTTTCTCGGATCAAAACGTCGAATTTTTGTGACTAAACTTACCTAAACATTCAAAAGAATCATTCTTTTATCACTTTTCTCATTCATAACTACCAATTCAAGATCAAAATCAGAGTTTATAAACCCTAATATTAAACACACACATTTATTTCACATATAATCGATTTGGTCAAGTCGAAATGTTGAATTTATGTGATAAAACTTACCTAAACATTCAAAAAACCATTCCTTTATCACTTTCCTCATTCATAACTAACAATTCAAGATCAAAATTTATAAACCCTAATACCAAAATCCAAAGATGATACGTACTCAATTTAAGTTTAGTACTAAACAACACACACATTTAATGACACTACAAAATCATCCTTTTCAAGCAAAATTCTTACCTTTCTTCCCAAAATTGACAGATTTGCAACACTTTTCACACGAAATTGACGAAAAATTAACAACAGATTCATCAAAACAGATACTTTATGCAAACCCAGAAAATCAATTAGTCTATTTAACATTCTTACCAAACCTCATAACCCCAATTCTGTAACTAATCTTAAGCAAAGAACACTAAAAAACCCTAAATCTCTTCGTTAATTTCACAAAATCAACAAACCTGAATAAAGAGTAAAGGAGAAAGATTGAGACGAGTTTCAAGAATTGAATTTTTGGGGGATTTACAGTGAAATTAAACGGAAAAATTAAAGATCTTTAAATCGAAAAAATGCGAAAAGGGTAATCGAAAAGTACTGTTGATTGCTTCGCCGGATTGGTTAAGTCGCCGGCGGTGAGTTGGAGAAGAGCTTTCAACGGTCAGGTTCACGTCACTCTCCGTCCTAAGATACTTTACTCTGCTAATCGTCACGATTCTTGAGTATTTTTAATTTAAGTCCTTGTATTTCATTAATTATTTCAATTTTGTCATATGTTATTGGATTTACAATTTGAGGACAATTTAGGTTTTAGTTGTTGCCTAATTGGTCGCGAATATTGAAATTTTGATTTTCTGAAGTGATCGGCTTTTATCGTTAGGCCCATTTAAAATATTTATGGCCCAATTTACTTTAGGCCCAAAGATTATTGCCATTTTTTATGGAATTTCGTTGGATTTTTAATTATTATTAGATGTATTTCGTCTTTAAAATTATATAATATATATATATATATATATCAATTGAGCTATAATGTGTAATATGTACCGTATATATTATTTGATTTAATTTATAAGAATTTTGGAACTACATAATAAAATAAACTATGTTTTTTTAACTCAAACAAAATAAACAATGTTTTAATATCGTAAGAAATATTTTCTATAATAAACTATGTTTTTTATCGTGTCATTATTTCATGGATCGGACTTGATATATCTATGTTATTTACGAAAACAAGTATGTTTTTAATTATTTAGTTATAATATAAATAATAATGAATGCTGAATTAAATGAATGTTTTGTACAAATAAAGTATTTATTTGAATAACTTCTATATACATACACAATTATTTGATAATTTATCTAAAATAAGAAATATTGAAAATGACGTATAGAAAAAGATAATACGATTCTTGTAGCAGGGAATATATATATATATATATATAGTAAGTTGACTCAAAATTTTGGTGGTCAAGTTTGGATTCCATCAAGTGTGTGGATACAAATGGCATACAAATTGTAATAGAATAGAATATGGTTATTTGTGGTCACATAGAAATTAAAACAAAAAAAATATAGTTCTTAAAATAAATTTTGAGGTACATTACTTATTCCATTTTTTTATGAGATAAATAAAGAATACAAAATAGAAAAGAAGTTACCTATTCGGTTGGACATATTTTGAAATTGATAATTTTGGTTAAAAATTAT
>KE151738.1:330607-344269 GCA_000411095.1 Aethionema arabicum | reverse complement strand
ACGTCAAAACTAATATACATATCATTATTAATTATTTAGCATATCCTAGACCCGAGATCCAAAACCCGTAACCCGACATGAGAAACAAAATCCTCAATTATATAAGAAACCCTAAATCCCCAAATTGAACAATGTAAATAGACAAAGAAACGATGAAATCAAGCGATTTGTGTGAGATCATTTTGTTATATAATGGAGATGTATTAATTGACTACATTTTAAATAGTTGGGGTATTATTTACTCACTTTTGACAAGTTGGAGATTAAATTAATTTTTTCTTTAGTAAGAGTATTAATTGACTACATTTTAAATAGTTGAGGTATTATTTACTCACTTTTGACAAATTGAGGATTAAATTAAAAAAATTTTTAGTAGGGGTATTAATTTATCACCTCACAAAAGTAGGGGATTTTTTTAGTCATTTTCCCTATTAGATAAGAGAAAATCAATTCTGAGAATAATTTTTTCTTCTAATTTGATCTCACATATCATTTAAAAAAAATAGTTTGAAACGTACGCATTTATATAAATATATTTGAATCTAATGGTGACTTTTTTTAATCTTTATTTTCTTTTTTTCGTTTATTTCAAGATTTTATGTAACGGTAAAAAAAAAATCATATGGTATTATGAATTATGGAGCACATGCACATTGGTAGATATGTGAGATGTACAAACAAACTCTAGATCATTAAAGAAACTATATTATTTTATCACATGTTATTCACATTTAATTTGAAAATTATCACCGACAATGTATAACAAATTTATGATGCCTATTTTGTTGATTTCCGACAAATAAAAAAAAATTATAAAATAAAATGCGATAACTTTAATTTGGAATACTAATAATAAATGTATTATTATTTCTATTTTCAACATGGGAGGGTCCTCTTTGTCACTGTGTGTAAGAAAAGTCATGTTATTTTGTAAAAATAATTATTGTTTTATAACTTATCTTATTTTAATTATAAATAGTGGGCTATATAAAGACAAACCGACCAACATCTTGTCTACTAATGAACATTCACAGCTATACAATTTTATTTTATTTTTCGTTTAAAATATTTTGTAAGATTTCTGTGAGAAATATTATTGTTAGAGTACAAACTATTATTTTTTTAGAGTACAAAACATTGTGTAAGATAATTTAGTTAAATATTATCTAAAATATAACTTATGGTTTTTATAATTTTTCGATTAAAATATTATCTAAAATACAAATTTTCTTGTAGTGTTAGGTAATTATAATAATTATAATGGATCTGATTTTGCATATTGATTTCTGTAAAATCAATCATAAATTTCAATTGGTTTATAAAATAATAAGAAACTGAAATTTTATATCAACCTATAACCTTTATCCATGATTTCAATATAGATAAAAAATCAAAATAATGCATAATATATAAATTGTTTATAATATATAAATTTTATATGTTATTATTTAGTTGGTCATTGCTTCCATTAGTTACAACCAAATCTTAAGTTATAAACAAATATGATCGCATTAATCAATGAGATTGTAGTTAGCATGTTGCTTTCAAGTAATTGTCACTAAAAATATTAGTTTATAATCTTGATTGCTGCATTTTGTAGTAATAATTTAAAAATAAAACATTTTAAAAACCAATTAAATATTTTTTGTCCACTATTAATTGTTTTTATTACAAGCCATATAAAATAATAAGCGTGATAAAATATAGCTCTAACCAAGTTGTTAGCATTAATTTATAGAATTATTACATCAATATATATATTCATTAAGCCACTAATATTTATTAAATTTTTTAATTTTCGCAGCACATGATTTATATACGTAATTAAATATCCAACTACATTTATTCCAAAGCCATGCCTAATTTTGAACACATTACTATAAACGTTTAACATAAAATTTATAACAAAATTTTGTGATATTTAAATTTATATTTGTAGCATCTAAATTTCATAGTGAAACTACATAATTTTTTTTTACTTAGCTAATTGTATATTTTTTAAAAATTTGTATAATTGATTATACATATAATCATAATCTTTTAAATTATTGGGACAACACTAATTATAAAAATATAAGATTGTTCAAACAAAAGACCAATGTTTATTTGTGCATATAATCCATATAATTATATTATAATTATTTTTAATTTTGTTTATTTGCTGTGCACATGACATCACAGAATTTAAGGTGATGCAAAGAGATGTAACGTGTAAGCTTATATATGGACTAGAAGATTTGGATAGATAATGACAACAATAAAATATGTTTAAAAAATAAATATAATTGTACGATAACATAATAAATATTATATCAAATATTACTATCAAAATAAATAAATAAAAATAAATAAATTTTGAGGACCAACTCTTACCAACAACACTTTAATTTGGCTCTTTCATTCATATATTGCTTTAAAGATAATATGACTTTTCATGTTCACTAATAATAATATTCTCCAATAAAAAAATTATTAAATTAAAATTAAATAAAATAATACTATTTCTGTATTTGGTTGTTTATATATATATTTCAAAATTTTGGATACAATATTTAATAAAAAAATATACTATTTTAAGGATCATCACCAAATTATCAAAACATATCTATATACAACCAAACACTTGTAATAAATATCAAACACTTGAATGTGTGTGTGAAATTAAGTGTCTATATATAGATAAATCTTATATGTTTATTTTTTTTTAGTACATTATTATATTTAATTATGCGACGCAAAAAATATCACAATATTAATAAGAAAAAAAGTGTAAGAATTAAAAAAAGGTGTATTATAGATATCATAGTCAACAAATTAATTACAAAAAGCACGAAACAAAATATTTTAATTATTTTTGGATTACCGGATTAAAAACTTGAAAATAACTATTTATCGTTTGACGTTTGCACATATTTAATTATTTTTGGTAGGCTCAAAACCTAAAAGAATTTTGTGGTTTTTATTTGATCACATTTTAAAACCTAACTAATTCCTCTAGACACTTATAATCCAAATTTTATATATTTAATTTAAAATTTGTCTTGATCACGTCATATAGATTACGATCATAATTTAAAGTGTTTTAATTTATTGTTAAAATTTTGATAATAATTAATTAGTAAAAAAAATACAAATCTTGATAATATAAAGAAAGAAATGCAAGATCGTTATTCCTTTTAGTGATTGGAAAATAATATTTTGGAATTTAAAAAATATATATTATAAAATAAATTCGTAAAAAGGAAAAAAAAATGTGAAACATTCTTTCATATCTACATATAGATATTGGATTTTTTTTGTAAATAAAATTTTGGTAGCTCTAAAGTTAGAATTGCTTACAAGAAAGTCACAACTTATAATTGAATAAGTTACAAATTAATTTGCAACAATTACAAAAGAATAAATAGTTACGAAATAGTGCATATAATTTATTAATTATCTACATATTTATTAATTATTATATATATATATTGACACGTCACTAAGACGCGTCAGCTGAAGTTTACTTGGATAAAACTCTTAAATCCACGTCTGAAAATTCCTCGAATATTCCTTTTTTATATTATTATTTCTTTATTTAATTCAAATATTTGTCACGTAAAAAACTACTACTAGTATTTATGAAAATATAATCTAGAAAAAAAAAATCTATCAATGATGATTTTACACGTAAGAAAAATCTTTGAATGGAAAATTCAAAATATTATTTAACTACTTTATATTATTATCACAATTAAATTAGGTATTTGTAAAAATGTCCTCCATCAAACTTTTTTTAAAAATGTTCTAATCATATATTTTTTACAAAAATGCTGTAACATTATATCCAACATTATAAATGGTATACCCTCACATTTTATGAAAAATTTACAAAAATATATTCAATTAGGATATTTTGTATAGTTGATTTTTAGAAAATTTCTTCATTCAAACATTTTTTGCAAAAATATCATATTGTTGACCAAAAGGTATAATTGGTAAACCCTAAAAAAAATGATACATTTGCAAAAAAAATGCTTGAATTAGCATATTTTAAATAATTCCTCGTTAAATTAGAATTCAACAAAATATTAAGTCATTAATTAAAAAAATAGAATATTGAAATCTTTTCTTTAAATTATTTTTAATAAACCCGTTGATTTTTCATTTTTATTTACTCCTGTCACCATTTATTATTTTTCATTTAATAGTCAATTCCATTTTATTTTTATATAAATAAAAAAAAAATGTTTAATCATCATCTTCTTCAATAATATATCAGTGATCACCATTGTTTTCCTTTGCTTTTTTCTCACAATACAAAACAAACTTTCTATTTTCTTCTTCTCCCTTTATTAAGAAGCACACTAAAATAAAATTAAAGTTAAAATTAAAAATTAAAACTAAAATAAATTAAATAAAAAAGCTCTCTTTTTGTCTCTCAAGAGACTATCTTTGCTTGGATTCGGAGAGAGAAAACTCAAAACTCCATTGATTCTTCTCTCTCTCCTATTTTATTGGGTTCCGATCTGATTCGATCTGATCTTTTTCAATTTCTAATTTCTCTCAGATTCAATTTCGCTGCTTTCACACCCCAGAAAAATTCTTCAATTTCTTCTAATTTCGATGTCGGAATTTGATAATCGTTTTGCTAATTTAAGAAGTGTTCGTTGGCGTGTAAATCTCTCTGTTCTTCCATCTCATGATTCTTCTTCAATTGATGATCTTCGTAGAGCAACAGCTGAATCTCGTAGAAGGTTTTGTAAAATTTGGGGGTTTTTTCAAAAAGTTACCTTTTTTAGGGTTTTAATGATTTTTTAACATTGATTCTTTTATCATGTGTTAGATATGCTTCTTTAAGAAGACGTCTTTTGATAGATCCACATGTGACTAAAGATGTACGAAATTCACCTGATCTTTCTATTGATAATCCTTTATCTCAAAATCCAGGTAAGCTTTTTTTTGTGATTACAGTTTCTGGGTTTCTATTGCATTGTGTTTAGGGTTTAATTGTTGATTCATTTGTAGGTTTTAGTTAACTAAAGGTTTAGTTTTTAGGGTTTAGATCTTCAAATGATCATAAATCCTTTGATTTGTGGATTAAATTGCTGATTCATTTGCAGGATTTAGTTAACAATAGGTTTAGTTTGAAGGTTCAAATGATCATAAATCCTTTGATTTCTGAGATTTCTCGGTTAAATTACTGAATAATTTGCAGGTTTTAGTTAACTAAAGGTTTAGTTTTTAGGGTTTAGGTCTTGAAATGATCATAAATCCTTTGATTTCTGAGATTTCTGGGTTAAATTGCTGATTCATTTGCAGGTTTTAGTTAACTAAAGGTTTAGTTTTAAGGGTTTAGGTCTTGAAATGATCATAAATCCTTTGATTTCAGAGATGTCTTGGGTTTATCTGAAATTAGAGGTTTCTGGGTTTCAATTACATAGTGTTTATGCTTAACTTACTGATTCATTTGTAGGTTAAATTAAGAATAGGTTTAGTTTTGAGGGTTTAGGTTTTCAAATGAATCATATATCCATTGATTTCTGAGATTTCTGTGTTTCAATTACATTGAGTTTATGCTTAAATCACTGATTCCCTTGCAGGTTTTAGTTAACTATAGGTTTAGTTTAAAGGGTTTAGATCTTCAACTGATTCTTATGTTCTTTGGTTTCTGAGATTTCTGGGTTCAATTACATTGTGTTGACGGTTAAATTACTGAACAAATTGCAGGTTTAGTTAACTATAGGTTTAGTTTTAAGGGTTTTGGTCTTCAAATGATCATATATCCATTAATTTCTCAGATTTCTTGGTTTTATGTCAAATCAGAGGTTTTTGGGTTTCAATTACATTTCTGTTTAGGGCTTAATTGCTGATTCATTTGCAAGTTTTAGTTAACTATAGGGTTTAGTTTCAAGAAGTTTCAAGATTAGGCCTTGAAATGATCATATATCCATTGATTAATTTCTTTGTTTTATGTGAAATCAGAGGTTTTTGGGTTTAAATTTCATTGTATTTAGGGTTAAATTACTGATTCATTTGCAGCTTTTGTTAACTAAAGGTCTAATCTTTAGGGTTAAATCTTAAAACAATCATATATCCATTGATTTCTGAGATTTCTTGGTGCTATATAAAACCAAAAGCTTTCTTAATTTCACTTGCATTGTCTTCAATCCATTGATTTATGAGATTTCTTTAGATTACTGAAAATTTTCTTGATTTTATATTAAAAAACAAGAAAGTTTAAAAACATTTTTCTACTTCTGCAGATAGTACATGGGGTCAATTCTTTCGTAACGCTGAGCTCGAAAAAACGCTCGATCAAGATTTATCGCGGTTATATCCCGAGCATTGGAGTTACTTTCAAGCTCCAGGTTGTCAAGGAATGTTGAGACGAATTCTCTTGTTATGGTGTCTTAAACATCCCGAATTCGGATATCGACAAGGTAAAGATTTTACATATTTCCATAGATTTCGACGTTTCGTGGACCGATCGGTACTCTTTTCGTATGTTTAAATCTGATTATTTCATGTTTTAACTTCATAGGAATGCATGAGCTCTTAGCTCCTTTACTCTATGTACTTCATGTTGATATCGAGCGGCTTTCTGAAGTCCGAAAAACATACGAAGATCATTTCACAGATCGGTTCGATGGATTATCTTTCGAGGAACGAGATATTACTTACAATTTTGATTTCAAGAAGTTTTTAGATTCAACAAATGATGAAATTAATCAAGGAAATTTCAAGAAAATCAAGAATCTCGACGAGCTTGATCCCGAGATTCAAGCTATCGTCAAGTTAAGCGATGCTTATGGAGCGGAAGGCGAACTCGGTATTGTTTTATCCGAAAAATTTATGGAACATGATGCTTATTGTATGTTTGATGCTCTAATGAATGGAAACCGAGGCCGAGGTTGTGTCGCTATGGCGGGATTTTTCGCTTATTCGCCATGTAACGGATCAAACACGGGGTTACCTCCCGTTCTTGAAGCGTGCACGGCGTTCTACAATCTCTTATCGTTTGTTGATTCGTCGCTACATAGTCATTTAGTTGAACTCGGGGTCGAGCCTCAGTATTTCGGACTTCGATGGCTTCGAGTTTTATTCGGAAGAGAGTTCTTACTTCAAGATCTATTGATTGTATGGGACGAGATCTTCTCCGCGGATAACACGGCGCGAAATTTCGACAATTCAGATCATAGTTACCGAATTTTCGATTCTCCTCGTGGCGCTTTGATTGCGGGTATCGCTGTTTCGATGATTTTGTGTTTAAGATCTTCGTTGTTAGCTACCGAAAATGCAGCTTCGTGTCTTCAAAGATTGTTGAATTTTCCGGAGAAGATTGATTTGAAGAAAATCTTAGAGAAAGCTAAATCGTTACAAGGTTTAACAATGGAGTCAGATGTAAGAGCAGTTTTATCTGTTAACTCTGTTTTCGATTCGGTAAGTCCTGTTCCGGCGAGAACGAATAGTTTTCCGTCGGGATCTACTTCGCCGAAATCGCCGTTAATAATTACACCGGAAAGCTATTGGGAAGAGAAATGGAGAGTTTTGAATAAAGCAGAGGAAGAACAGAGAGAAAGAGAAAGTAAAAGCTTAGAGAAACAGAGTAATAATGGCGGATATAAGAAGAAGACATGGTTTAAAGTTAAGAGATTGTTTAGAGTAGAATCTGAACCTACACAGAGTAAGATCGGAATTGCTACCGCGAAAAGCGAAGGTACGGTTTCGTCAGTTGCTCGTAGTTTACTCGAAGATTTTAATCGGGAAATCGAAACAGAATCTGCGAATCGAGAAACAGAGGAAATAACTGACGATTTTGAGGGTTCTGGTGAAGAGATTGTAGAGGAGAGTTTATCTGGAGTCTTGAATCCGATTAGTTCCCAAGATTCGGATTCAAATTTCGCCGAAAATGATTTGAGTTTCGCCGAAAATGATTTGAATCTTGTCGAAAATGATCCGAGTTTCATCGAAAATGATTCGAGTTTTGTCGAAAATGAATCAGATTTGTTGGAACAAGAAACGAGTTTGGATTCACCGCTTCCGATTTCGTCTCAACCGAGTATCGAGCATCCATTAACTCGGGCTAACGACGGGGAAGCGGAGGAGGAGAGTGCGGGGAAATCCGCAGCCGTTGTTAAGGAAAGTAAGGTTGCGGTTTTACCGGGGAAGTTCCAGTGGTTTTGGAAGCTTGGTCGGAATTTAACGGGTGAGAACAGTTCGAACAAGAGCGGTTTGGATGTCGAAAGATGTACGGATGTTGAAAACGGTAAGAGCGGTGCGGTTAGCGGTTCGGAGGTCGGGGTTCCGGAGGTTTCGGCGCCGGAAAAGGAAGGAAATGGAGAGCAGAATGTGATGAATACTTTGAAGAACATTGGTCATTCAATGCTTGATCATATTCAGGTAAAGATTCTGTTTTTTAATTATTAAAAAAAAAGGAGTATTTTAAAATGAAAAGATTCTGTTTTTTCCGTTACTGTTTTGTTCTATTTTGGAAAGTGCTTTTTTTTTTTAAGTTTTGGTTTAGGTTTAGGGTTTAGGGTTTAGGGTTTAGGGTTTAGGGTTTAGTTCAATCATACTAAATTCAATTTCTGATTGTTTTCGATTTAGTTTATCATTAGGGATTGGTTTGAAGAATTGAATTTTGGTCCGGTTTAGCTAAAATCATATTTTGGTTTGGTTTTAAATTTCTGTTAATTTGTTCTAGTTTAGGTTTAGTGCAGTTTAATTCTGACATTTTTTTTTCTTTTCTGTTTTAATAAATAATTAATTTAATTTTTATTTATTTCTTAAACTTTTTAGATAATTCGATTTATTATATACTAAATTGGAATTCAGTTCGAACATATTAAATTCAATATCTGATTGGTTTCGGTTTAGTTTATCATTGGGGATTGGTTTGAAGAACTGAATTTTGGTCCGGTTCAATTTGGTCCGGTTTAGATAAAATATGGTTTTAATTTTTGTGTGATTGGTTAGGTGATAGAGTCGGTTTTCCAGCAAGAAGGACAAAAAAGTGCTTTAACAGCGATTAAAGAGCTTCGTAAAATCAGTAATCTCTTGCTTCAAATGTGAATTAGACCAATAAAAAAGTCTCCTTTTGGTCAGTTCTTTATATTGTATATATATTTTTGTAAATTCATTGTTTTTATTTATTTATTTAGAGGTTAAATAAAAGAGGAATGTTCTCTTTTTTTTTCTTTTTCTGGTCGGCTAAAATTAAATTCTTGTGTCTTCTTGTAATATCTATCATCTTATCAATAAAGATGTTCCTAGATTTCATAAATTTTATAATGAGATAGAAAAATGTTTGTTTACCGGGAAAATTTCAGAAATACACTAATTTTTTTTAAATATACTTCCTCCATTTCATTTTGATGTTTTAAAATATTATGTTGTTTCACATGATTTTATAGATTTTATTTATTTTATTTTATTTTGTGAGTTTTAAAAATTAAACTTAAAAATCTATAATTTTATTGGTTGTCATTTGATAAATGATAGAGAATTGTTGAAAAAGTTATGTTCATTAATTATTAATCAATTGATTAATGTGAAAAACCTAAAAGTTTATCTAATTTGAAATCAAGAGATTATTGATTAGTTTTTTTTTTCACTACAAACCGGTCTTATTAGCTACTACAAATTAAATCCAGTTTTATTAGTTACTACAAATTAAATGTCGTTACTATGATTTAAATCCAAGTGCCAATATAGAAGGAATAAATTACAAAATGAAATCCACTAGACCTATTTTGTTCCGGCTATTGATTAATTTTTAGCTTTCAAAGATACTGATTACCTTTATTTTTAAAATTAAAAAAATTAAATAATGCGAGTTTGGGATTTAAAATGATATGATTAATGATAAATTTGATTATAACTAACGAACATAATTCAACATATATTTAGTTGTTTTTTTTATGGGATAAAGCAAACATGAATATGTTCAAATATAAACTAATAAATAGATACAAAAACATGAAAAATGCTCAAAAAACACTAAAATTTGTGGAAAAATTAGAGTTCAAAATGGTACAACAAACTTTTAAACATTAACTTCAAAGAGTAGAAAGAACATAAACACTTAAACATTTTGAAAAGTGAAGAAGATGAATAAGTAATCTAATACTATAATATTAATCTAATCTATGTTATGAAATCCAGGAAGTAATGAAGTAATGAACCCAAAAACTATCATTTGAATCTCCTTTACTATTCCCCACCATTGATTACCTTGTTGTCCTGCTGCATCTGCTTCGATTACATTCTCGTTTCCCTCGACATTTGCTCGGTTTTCGTTACCCGCAATCCCGACTTCATCCTCTTCCCGGTGCTCGCCGTCTGCACAAACCCCATAAACAAGATAAAATGACTGATCACAACACAATGGGCAGGACCAGCCCTGAAAAATTGAAAATTCAGAGCCGAAACAAAATTTGAAATAAAGGGGGATTATTTCATGAGATTGGCGGTGAAAAAACCCCTAAACTATATGTTTTTGACAAAACAAAGTCTAACGAAAAAATCTCTGAATTTTGTTTTTAGCGAAAAAACCCCTATACTTTGTTTTTTTTCGAAACAAAAACTTTGAAAAATTAATTTGGCGAAAAAATCTCTGGACTTTGTTTTTTTTTACGAAAAAACCCCTAGACTTTTTTGGCCAAAAAACAAAGTTCAAGGGTTTTTTCGCCATTTTGATAGTTTAAAGTATTTTTCGCCAAAAACGGATAGTTTAAGGATTTTTTCGCCGGTCCTAAACTATCTGTTTCATTTAATGA
Source organism: Aethionema arabicum (assembly GCA_000411095.1). Lineage (NCBI taxonomy): Eukaryota > Viridiplantae > Streptophyta > Magnoliopsida > Brassicales > Brassicaceae > Aethionema > Aethionema arabicum. The sequence continues at coordinate 333,509 of KE151738.1, read as the reverse complement.
AAAATCTACAAAAAATCCAAATTATATAAGTAAATATATTATTAAGGGGGTATATAATTTGGGAATCGAGACAAATGTCTCATCCCGCTTGCCTCAAGGCGGCCTAACAATGGGGAGATTGATCTTACGAGTATTCGATATGGATATTTACCGTGGATAGCGTCTTGGTTTAGTGGCCGAGCGGCTGCTGCTTGATCGTTATCTGGTCTAGCAACTGGTCTTAGAGGCCGAGGTGGGATTGCTGCTCTATTCATACCTTGTGAAAGCCATCGTACAAATGGCGCAAGAGCTCCAGTTTGGTATCTGTTTAACATTTTTAAGTCTTTTAATATCACAAAGAAATCATAAAACCTTAATAACCAGATTTCTTTAACTCAAAATTAAACTTTGAACATAAACTAAACATTGATTTCAAAGTTCACCAAAAAAATAAAATTCAAATTTGGATTAATTATAATTATACTATAATTTTAAGTTTAAATTGGAGGTTTAGGGTTTAAAAAACCGATTATCAAAGTTCAAGGTTTAGAAAAACATTTTGATAGTTGAGGTTTTTTTCACCAAACAGAAATAGTTCAGAGTTTAAAATACCACATTCCAATTAAAAATTATTTCGTCGTTGAAACTTGTCGCCGAAGAAGCAACAGTTCTACGAACATCATTTCACCGTTGTTGCTGTCTCCCGTTAACAGAGCCTTGTAGTTAAATCTTAAGGTGAGAGTTAAGAGGTTTTGGAGAGACTTACAAGTAAATGATTGTGGCGAAAATGACAAGAACAGCAAGTCTTTGTCTTGATCCATCTTGATTGAACAAAAAGATGACGCAAGCGAGTTTAAGTATGAGAAATAAGTCGAGCTGAAACGCGATTTGAAATCTCCTTTCAATGACTTGTCTTTGATGAACAGGTGGTTGTTGATGTTGTCCACCTTGTGCTTGATTCTCATCTCCACTTAGACCTTCATTACTTGGTCTAGTACTGAATCAAAAGCATTATAATAAGTTCACGACATCGAAACAAATTTGGAGTTTCTATTAAGTCATATAAAGGCTAAAACCACAAGTAATTTGATCGAAAACAATGGTTTGGATACAACTTTTTAACCCGGGAACAAAAGAGCGAATGCATTCTTAAGAGATAAAACTAATACTCCTCTAAGCTATGAGTTAGCTAATTAACTGCGAGTACGATTTTTCTCCATGGAAAGTGTGTAACACTAAGAATTGCAACAGCATTATCGACTTATCGAAGCTGAATTCATCAAAAACGGTGTAAAAAAACACATCGGAAGTTTCATTGAGTCATCGAAAGCCAAATCATAAGTAATAGTTTGGTTACAGCTTCCTAGCCTGCGAGGAAAGCGACTAATGCAATATCAAGGTGTTAAACCAATACTCTTCTTATTAACCAAAAGTACAACTTTCCCCCATGGAAAGTGTGTCACACTTAAGCATTTCAACAATCTTAGCGCCTTTTCAAAGCTAAATCCATTAAAAACCATGGAAAAAACACCACACAAAAAGTTTCATTGAGTTTATCTAAGGTCAAACCACAAGTAATGGTTCGGTTACAACTTCCTAGCATGCAACGAAAGCGAGTAATGCACTCCCAAGTGTTAAAACCGACACTCTTCTTAGCTACAAGTTAATCAATTAACCAAAAGTACAACTTTCCTCCATGGAAAGTGCATCAAACTAAAGTAATTCAACAAGATTATCGACTATTGAAAACTAATCCATCAAAACAACCCTGAAAAAAGTTTCATAAAGTTCATCTAAGGCCAAAACAACAATAAGATTTGATCAAAACAATGGCTTGGTTATAACTTCCTAGATCACAACTCACTTGTTGTATACTAGAGGTTCGAAACCAATACTATACTTAGCTACAAGTTAATCATTTAACCAAAAGTATGATTTCCTCTTAGTAACATCATTACTGATTAATGAAAGCTAATCTGTCAAAATTGAAATGGAAAATTTCAAGGAAATTACTTACGTGGGTATGTTATATGCGAGAGGGATAAGATTGTTTGAAGGAAGACCAGAGAAATTTCCATTAAATTGATGCATAGGAACTGCGTAAATTCCAGCTCCACGGTTCGTATGTTCTTCATACTGTCCTGGATTCAATCCAGGAACAAGATTCGGATAATAAACCGGGTACATTGGAGTGTCACCATGTGGATAAGAAGCTCGAAATCCAGATGAAATTGGAGTCTGAAAATAATGAAAAAAAACCCTAGAGATTGAATTCACAATTGATGAAGGATTTAACACTCAAATTGGATTGAAATTTCTTCCAAATTCGACGAAATTGAACACGAGATTCACAAATCGAAATTTAAGAGACGCGAAACATCATCATTTTCGAAGAATTAAACGGAGAGAGTGTTGATTTAAAGGTACATCAATAGGTATTAGGTGAAGAAGAAAGTTACCAAAGGTTCAAAACCTACTTGAGATTTAGTGTCGGCAATTTCAGATTGCTGTGACGACGACGAAGAGGATACGTTCACGGGTTCTTCCGCCATTTCTCAAACGATTAAACTTTACGCAGAATCTCTTTGTCTTGAATCCTCTAAAAGAACAAAAACTCATTTGTTTCTGAAAAAAAAAATGATAGATTTGATTTTTTTTTGTTAATCGCCACCGATCCCTGCGTCACCTCCTCCAATAAAGAAGCGCCACATCATCATAGTTCATGATATAATCATTTCTTATTATTATTTCTTTCTAGGTTTTAAAACACTATTAAGGCATCAACAGATTTATTTGAATCTCTCGTTAATAAAATAATATTATTTGTTAAATCTTTTTAATTTAAGAGATTTGAAATTATTGGTATGTCCATTAAAAGAGATTCATTTGAGTCTCTAACAATATAAAATTATTATTTTTATCT
>KE151738.1:314666-324729 GCA_000411095.1 Aethionema arabicum | reverse complement strand
GACCCGAGAAATTTAATTAATTAAATAAAAAAATAAGAAATTGTCCATTTCTTTCTCGATCTCTCAATTCGTGGATTAGGGTTAAAGGCGCAATTTTTCTTTTGTGAGTTTTTCGTTTTGCAATCAGATCCAGATCGAAGAGGAAGCTTCAATGGCGATGAGGAGAATTTACAGTGAGATCAAGGGGAAGAAGGTGACGGAGCTTCCAACCTATTTCAAATCGACGTTTTCGATGGAGAGCGTGAAAACTTCTGTGAAGAGAGGACTCGATAATTACAACGACAAATACATTCAAACTAGCTCCGTCACGCCTCTCCTTCATATCTGTTACGGAGGAATGGCTTTTTCTTACCTTGTCGCTCTCCCTAATGAGCGTCGTCATCTTGAGCACGCTCAGCATGCTAAGGAACATGGTGGCCATTAACCTGAAAATATCGGTTCAATCTCTGGGTGGATCGATGATTTTAGGTACGTTTTTAAGGACTGATTGATATCATTAATTGATTATTGTATGCTCCCAAATTTCAGATCTGTTCATGAATGTGTATCGTTTTTGTATCACTGATTTAGGGCTTTTTGTCGTTATGATTTCGTTATGCATCTGTGGTGGTGAATTGGGGGGGTTTTTGTATGCGTTAACCGATTGATTTCGTGGTTTTAGTAGTTGATGCACGTTTGATTAAAATTCGAAATGATTCATCTTCCTTCTCACAGGGATTTGCAGCTTCAGTTTTAGGGTTTACTTTCTGTGTAAACTAATAGATTTCAACGATTTAGTACTTTCTGTGCATTGCATCAAAGTCAAATTGCCATCTTTGTTTAGAAAATATGAACCAATTCATTTGTTGATGAGAGTTTTGGCTGCAGTTTTGAATTTAGACAAGATTCATCTTTCTTATCATAGCAAAACCTATGAGCTATTTATCTTGATTCCTCTGATTTCTCTCTGTGATATCCAATGGTTAAGATGTCTGTTTTCTTTCCATGGCTGACTCCTTGACCATATTTAGCTTATACAATTTAGAATCTCCTGGCCAGTTCTAGTAAATTGATAGGTTTCAAGTAATTAGTAGTTCTTGAACATTGCATCAAACCCAAATTACCATCTGTGCTAGATAAATCTAAACTGGTTCATTGCTTTGAAGAGAGTTTTCACTGCAATTTTCAATTTGAAAATTGTAAAATAAAACTTGAATTTTGTTGATTTTTGGTGGAAAAAACCTCCCAAACTTTAATAATAATTTTTTAGACCTTGAATTTTGATAACCGGGGTTTTTGAATCCTACCAGATTTTTTAAATTAAAATGAAACTTTGAACATATAAATTATAAATTCAAAATTTGGATTAATTATACTATAATTTCAAGTTTAAATTTAAGATTTCGGTTTAAAAAACTTGTTTTTTAAGGTTTAGGGCTTAAAAATCTCGGTGGTTATCAAAGTTTAGGGTCTAAAACACCAGTTTTAAAGTTTGAAGATTTTTACACCAAATCGGTAAAGTTCAGGGTCTATTTTACCATTTCCCCTTTTCAATTCGGTACAATTCGGTAAAGGATTCATCTTTCATCTCATAGGTATTTTCACCATCAATTTCATGTGTTGCATAATCTGTGCATCTTTCTTGATTCCTCTTGTTTCTCTCTGATTTACTGCCATGGCCTTGCAAGCTCAAGCTTATACAATCTAAACACCATGGCAGCTCTAGTAAACCATCACTACATCACATTGATTTGTATTGTGTTTTTGGGATCTAGTGGCTGAATTCTTCAATTGCTATAATCTAATCCTGGAATCTTGAAATCAATGTATGAACTCACATTGATTTGCATTGTGTTTTGGGGATCTAGCAGCTGAAATCGTCAATTGGTTTAATCTAATCCTAGAATCTTGAAATCAATGTATGAACTCACATTGATTTGCATTGTGTTTTGGGGATCTAGTAGCTGAAATCGTCAATTGGTTTAATCTAATCCTAGAATCTTGAAATCAATGTATGAATTCACAGTGATTCCTATTGTGTTTTTGGGATCTAGTGGCTGAATTCTTCAATTGGTTTAATCTAATCCTGGAATCTTGAAATCAACGTATGGATTCACATTGATTTGTATTGTGTTTTTTTGGGATCTAGCCGCTGAATTCTTGAATTGCTATAATCTAATCCTGGAATCTTGAAATCAATGTATGAATTCACATTGATTTGTATTGTGTTTTTGGGATCTAGTGGCTGAATTCTTCAATTGCTATAATCTAATCCTTGAATCTTGAAATCAATGTGTATATATATATATATATATATATGAATTCTAATGAGTGTGTTATTGCTTGTTGTTCTTGTGTGTCATATGAATGCAGGGGTTGAGGTGTGAAATGTTTCTCTGTAATGGCGACACTAGTCAAGAATCTGTGTCTTATTGTTTGTTTGTTTGAGTTTCCTGGATATTGTTGGAATCAAAAGGAATCTTTCTTCTTTTGAAAAATTGCATTTGAATAGGCAATAATTGAAGTATGATGATGCTATATCCATGAATAATGACAACTTTTTTAAATACAATTGTCGTTATGGATTTTGTTTATTATCTATATATTTTTTTTTGAATTCGTTAATTAAATAAAAATTCTGAAATCACATTCATTTTTAACCGCTTAGATTAAAAATATACAGTTTAATAGTAATCTGTTGTACTTTATGAAATGATTTTTTCAATGTGGTATTGATTTATGATTGAATTATTCACATATTGTAAGTGATGATTGATTTATAAAAAAAGAGAGAAATTACTAAAAATGGCTTTTTGAAGTGCTATATTTCCAATTTTTGCTTTTATAATTATTTTGTTTTTGAAATGACAAGAATATTATTTTAAAATGTATAATTATTTTGTATTTTTAACACATAGTTTTGGTAATTTTTTTTGTGAAAAAATAAAAGTTAAATTCTAAAAATATCAAAGATATTTTTGTCTATTTGATAAACCAAAGTTCCATTTTTTGTAAAAAAGTCACCAAAATGTTGTTTTTGCAAAACCACCTTTGAAAGTGTCATTTTTGCAAATAAAAAAAACAGAAATAACAATTAAAATAGTTAAATAATATTTCTTCAGATGTTTTTTTTAATGCATATAAACAACTAAATTATTTTTATACTTTAAATAATAATTAAGCGAAAAAAAACTAAACTAGAGTCGCAATAGTAAAATAATATCAACATTTTCATTTTTAGCACCCTTCGTTTCCTTCCAAATGAATTGACCATAATATCTTTGTTAACATACAGTTTACATACGGTTACATACAGTTTACATACGGTTTACATATAGTTTACATACGGTTTACATACAGTTTACATACGGTTTTACATACGGTTTACATACAGTTTACATACAGTTACATACAGTTTACATACGGTTTACATACAGTTTACATACGGTTAATAATTTTAATAATTAAATGACATAAAAGGGTATTGTTGTCCATCTAGGAATCCAAAATGCCATTTTTGTAAGAAATGTCATTTCAGTGTCATTTTTGCTAAAAAAACTCATTAAACTGCCATTTTTGCAAATCCCCCTAGAAAAAATTGAGTAAAAAAAAGTAAGTTGTCACTATTTTGCATAGAGAATTTGTGTGAATTATACTTTCACACACTATGTTTTTGTTTTATACACCCAATTGTGTTATAAGATGTTATAAGGTATCATATAGTTTTTTATAAAAAAAATTATGAGATATTATATTTTCTATTTACTAATATAAGATGTTATAAGATGTTATAAACGAATGTATAAAACAAAAAAATAAACTACAAATATGTATATACCTAAAACACCTCTTCCAAAGTGCATATTACTAATTCTTAGCTAAATTTACACCTTTCTAACCGAAAGGTAATTTTCAAAGTTCCCTTTTACACTAATCAACGTTAATTTTCATAATAAATATATAAATAGAAAACTAAAAGTTTCTTTATTTTTTTTAAAAAGATTTTGATATTTGCTATGCAAGAAATATCTTAAATACAAACATGTAATTAAACTCATGATCAATATAATCATTATTTTATAGAATTTTGTTACACAAATTATGTTACATAACAAAAAATAACAAAAACAAACATAATTTTGTTTACATATCATATAATATTTATAAATTTTTTCTATTAATTATTGAATGTGATGTCAACATTATCATTCCAAAACATATATTGACAAAATTCACAAGAAACACACAAATCCTTAATCTGTAATATTTTAAAATTAATTTGGCTTAAACTTGAAGTTAAAAGATAATTAAACCAATATATAATAATTAAAAGAATTAAATAAGCATACAAAAATTTATTGTAAGAGGAATCATTTAGAATAGTTTTGGACAAAAAGAAAAATGTCATAAAAATATCACATGATATGTTTAGACTAAACGACATTTTTTCATTGGACCAATCATTCACATGTGTTTTAACTTTATAATAATAATAATAATAGTTATATATAATTCATAAGATTTTTTTTAAAATCATGTAAATATAATAAAATCTCATAATATAAAATATTCATTTACACCATTTGTTTGATAAAATAAATAAAAAAAGAGCAATGTATTATTTTTTAAGCTTATAATAACAAATTTGAGTGTTTTTAGAAGTTTTATAATTTCTATTCATTGAAATTCCCTTGAAATTTATACAAACGAAATCATCATAAATTTTGGAAAAAGTATCTCAAGATTACTCATATGAAAAAATAATATGATCTATCATACATTTAATGATATTTAGCTAAAATATTTTTAATAAAGATTTAACATTAGATTTTTTGTTCATGAATTGATTGAAAATAAATTGGTAACTTTTATATAAGATACAATTATTTTGGAGTTNTACAATTATTTTGGAGTTATATAATAGTCTATATATATATATATATATTTTTTTTTTTTGGTTGTTTAGTTTTTATTTAATGTTTAAATCGCATTAATATGTAAGTAATAACTAAAAGTGTATCCTTAAATTATAATATTTGATGACAAAAAAAAAATATTATAATATTTAATGCATTAAATATCACTACTTTTCATATTACACAGAATATTTTATTTTTAATAATAAAATTACTAAAAACAGTCAAATGCAATCAATGTGTTCATAATGCTTTTGGTGTAAAGTAATGTTTTTAAATTAAAACCTGAATTATAATCAAACATCATTCATTATATCCCTTTATTAACTTTTACAATTGTCCCCTTTAATTATTGATTTAATTAACCTTTTTAATTTTTAATTTTTGTTTTTTTTATGAATTAAGTCAAACTATTTTTTTCTCTCCTTAGACTTTTCATGTTCTACTTACTACCCAAATATTTTTATTAGTTATGGAAAACAGTTCTTTATATAAAAAAACATTTATTTTTAAATAAAATAATTCTAAATCGTGGAAACTCAAATTAATCTCAAAATCCACCATACAATTTTAAGAAGTTATCAGTATTTTTAAACAATTTGAATTGACAGAATAATTCTTCATTGATAACAAAATTTGATTATTGTTTCTATCTATTTACAGTTTTATTCTATTCAAAATTAAATGCTACAAAAAATCAATACCTACAAAAATAGTCATTTATTCTGAACTTTATGAAATCTTCATATATAAAATTAAATTTTACTTGAAAAATAACTTTGAATAATATTTGTATACTAAATATATTTCATAATTTTTCAAAAATGTTTAATAATTTATTTTTATAGTTAAAATATAAAATATTAGTCTCCATTAACTACGCTTTGTTGTCTCCATTAATACTGAAAAGTAATTAAATAAATTCCAATAAATTAGCTAAAATAATAAATAAATCAAATAAATAAATCAAATAAGATAAATAAATTAAATAAATATTAGAAATTAAAACCCTAAATCTTCACTTACATTCTCTCTCTCCTTTTCTTACTAAAATCACACTTAAAAACTCTCTTTTTTTTCCTTTTTTGATCTGTGCTAGATATCGATCGATTTGGACCTCTAATTTCCACACATTTTGATTTTATGTAGAAATCTATACACCAATCTTGAATCGCTTAACGTTTCGGTTTCGAGATTCAATCAATAATCTCACCGTCTCGTCTTAAAATCTACTTCTATTTTACTTGATTCGTTTCTTGAATCGTAAGTTCATACCCATTAATTTACTTTTTCTTGCTTCTTTTTAGGTTTTTGATTTCTGGGTTTTCTAATTAATGATTCTTTACTTGTTTAATTTTCTAAAAAATTGCGATTTCCTTACAATTTTCTTTGAAATTAATGTATCTTCACTGATTGATCAGAGTAACTGTTACTAGTTTTAGTTACTGTTTCAGCTTCAAATGTAGTGGAAGCTTTTAATGCTCTGTTTAGGTACCATTTTTGTTCTTGAATAGTTTGGTTTAACCAATCTACAGTTCCAATCTTCAATTGAGGTTAAATTCTCCATGGATTTATCTGTATTTAGTCTCTATTAATTGCTCTTTAAAGCTCTGTTGATGTGTTTTGTTAGTCTTGAATAGTTTGGTTCTACCAATCTACAGTTTCAATCTTCAATTGAACATAGATTCTCCATGGATCTGTCTGTATTTAGTCTCCATTGATTGCTCTTTAAAGCTTTAAGCTTGAGGAGATGATATTCTTGTGTCTGTGAACAATACTTTTCCTTATGTTTTCTCAGATTTAGTCTTTTAGTTACTGTTTTAGCTTCAGATTTAGTTGAATCTCTTTACTTATTTATGTGTTTAAGTATCATTTTTGTCTTGAATAGTTTGGTTTTACCAATCTTCAATTGAGATTGATTTTCCATGGATTTATCTGTATTAGTCTCTGCTTAGTCTCCATTGTTTGCTCTTAAGGTTTTAGCATCAAGAAATGATATTCTTGTGTCTGTAATCAATACTTTTGCTCAAGATTTCTTAGATTTTGTCTTTATGTTACTGTTAAAGAGACTAAAAAGTAGTTCCTGAACTCGGAAATGAGTCCTGATCTTTGAATCTGTGATGCTAATGTGTTCATTTGGGGGTTTGATTTTGTAGATTGATCTCAATCAAGCTTTGTGCTGGTGCTTCAATGGCGAGAACTAAGATGAATATCCGGTTCCAAGTTTTGGTCTTTTTCGCAATTCTAGTCATTGTAAAAGCAGAAGTTTACATTGTAACAATGGAAGGAGATCCAATTATAAGTTACAAAGGAGGAGATAATGGTTTCAAAGCAACTTCTGTAGAATCCGATGAAAAAATCGATACCACAAGGTTACATACTTAACATTTTCGCTCTTTTAATCACAATGTTATTAGCTAGCAACTGAATTTGATTTTGTTTCATGAATTCTTGTAGTGAATTTGTGATTTCTTATGGTCGACATCTCGAGAAGAAGCATGATATGCTTCTTGGAATGTTATTTAAAGAAGGATCATATAAAAAGCTTTATAGCTATAAACATCTTATAAATGGATTTGCAGCTCATGTTTCTCCTGAACAGGTGAATTTCGCTTCGAAGATAAATCTAATGTGGATTGCTTTCGATGTTTAATTTGTACTCTCTTACATTACTAGTAGGCAGAACTGCTTCGACGTGCGCCTGGTGTAAGATCTGTAGACAGAGATTGGAAAGTAAGGAAGCTCACGACGCATACACCGGAGTTTTTGGGATTACCAACCGATGTTTGGCCAACCGGAGGCGGTTATGATCGAGCTGGAGAAGATATTGTTATCGGTTTTATTGATTCGGGGATATTTCCGCATCATCCGAGCTTTGCTTCACATCATAGAGTACCTTATGGTCCTCTTTCAAGTTACAAAGGGAAATGTGAAGTTGATCCAAATACTCAAAGGAGTTTCTGTAACGGTAAGATCATAGGAGCTCAGCATTTTGCTGAAGCGGCTAAAGCAGCTGGTGCATTTAACCCTGATATTGATTTTGCTTCACCTATGGATGGTGATGGACATGGAAGGTTAGTCTTTGATGGTATTTATAACATTGAATTTTATGAAAAAAGCTTCCAATTTTACCAAAATTGATTGAAATTAAGGGTTGTTATACACATGAAATTTGATTAGTTTCTCGTCTGAATTTTGAATTTAGTACTTTCTAATTGAAAAATTGAGGGTTTTTTCAGTCATACAGCAGCTATTGCAGCTGGGAATAATGGAATTCCAGTGAGGATGCACGGTTATGAGTTCGGAAAAGCGAGCGGGATGGCTCCTCGAGCTCGGTATAATCAAAACAATCGAAACAACTTTAAAGACATTTCCCTTTTGGCCTTTTCCAGTCTTTTAAAGTAAAACGCTTTTTTGTTTCAGGATTGCTGTGTATAAAGCTCTATATCGTCTTTTTGGAGGTTTTGTAGCTGATGTTGTAGCCGCCATTGATCAGGTAATCAAGAACTTTAGTACAAGATTTCAATCTAATGAACAAGATTGTACCGAAAAATTGAACTTTTGATGAACAAAACTCTGTTATTGTGTTCTGTTTTTGAGAAATCTCCATTAATGAAACAGGCTGTTCATGATGGTGTTGATATATTGAGTCTCTCTGTTGGTCCAAATAGTCCTCCAGCTTCGACGAAAACAACGTTCTTGAATCCGTTTGATGCGACGCTTCTTGGAGCTGTAAAAGCTGGAGTTTTTGTTGCTCAAGCTGCTGGAAATGGAGGTCCTTTTCCCAAAACTTTGGTTTCATACAGTCCTTGGATAACTACTGTAGCTGCTGCAATCGATGATCGTCGATACAAAAATCATTTAACCCTCGGAAATGGAAAGATTCTAGCTGGAATCGGACTTTCTCGTAAGTTTTTAAATACAATCTTGGTTTATTACATGTTAGTGGAGATGTAATTCTTCGGTTTTATGAACTTTTTCAGCTTCTACTCGGCTTCATGAGTCATATACTTTGGTTTCGGCGAATGATGTTCTGTTAGATTCTTCAACAATGAAGTATAATCCCTCCGATTGCCAAAGACCAGAAGTTTTAAACAAGAAATTGATTGAAGGAAAGATCTTGCTTTGTGGGTATTCTTTTAACTTTGTTGCTGGTTCAGCTTCGATCAAGAAAGTTGCGGAAACTGCAAAGCATTTAGGTGCTGTGGGTTTTGTACTTGTTGTCGAGAATATATCCCCGGGAACAAAATTCGATCCTGTCCCTTCTTGCATTCCTGGAATTCTGATCACAGATGTGTCTAAATCAATGGTAAAAAAACAGTTCTTTTGACGCATTTTCGCTAAAAGATTTAAACTTTTCGCTTTCTTTATCTAATTGGTTTTTTCGGTTTTTCGATCTTTTAGGATTTGATTGATTACTACAATGTAACAACAACAAGAGATTGGATGGGAAGAGTAAAGAGCTTTAAAGCTGAAGGAAGTATCGGAGACGGTTTAGAACCGATTCTTCATAAATCCGCACCTCAAATCGCTCTATTCTCAGCTCGAGGACCGAATACTAAAGACTTTAGCTTTCAAGATGCTGATCTTCTTAAACCAGATATTCTTGCTCCAGGTTCTCTTATCTGGTCTGCTTGGTCTGAAAATGGAACTGATGAAGCTAACTATGTTGGTAAGTGAGTTTTTTTCCGATAAGTTTTGTGAATGGATCAAGAATTGAATTTGGTGAATTCGGCGATTGTATCAGGTGAAGGGTTTGCGCTGATATCGGGAACTAGTATGGCTGCGCCGCACATTGCGGGGATTGCTGCTCTTGTGAAGCAGAAGCATCCTCAATGGAGTCCTGCTGCTATAAAATCAGCTTTGATGACAACTTCAACGGTTATTGATAGAGCAGGAAGACCTCTTCAAGCTCAACAATACTCTGAAAAGGAGATTGTTACACTTGTGGAAGCAACTCCTTTTGATTATGGAAGTGGTCATGTTATTCCAAGTTCTGCTCTTGATCCTGGTCTAGTCTTTGATGCAGGTATCACTTGGAATTTCGGTTTAGTGTTTAAAGTTTAGGATTCAAGATTCGAAAGAATAGGGTTTTAGAGTTTAAAGGTTTAGGGTTTAAGCGTTTAAGGGTTTTTGGTATTTAGAGCTTCCGCAATGGAGACCAAGCG
>KE151738.1:298913-311934 GCA_000411095.1 Aethionema arabicum | reverse complement strand
TATATATATATATTTTAGTAGAGTTGTCCAAATTATATTATATTATATTTGATTTTAATTTTAATTATTTTCGGAACAACGTATATTAATCATAACATGCTCGATAATGTTTATATATAGTAGTCTTTCCAATAATTTAAAACAATTTATTTATATGCATATAATATTTATATAAACTATAAAAAACATACGATATAATTACCAAATAATTATAACTAATCATTTAGCAATTAATAATTAAATTAATTTTATAAATAAAAATGATATATACATAATGTAAGATTTTGTAACTACTAGTCTTTGAAATTTTGTCCCAACAAAAATAGCGTGACCTTAAAACTCTCTTTAAATGACCAATATATTCTTTAAATTTTCATACAAAGAAACTCATAACTTATTACATTAAATCTTGAATTTAAAAGAAAAAATATTTCTTTTTATTAAAAACATTTTAAATATCAAGAATCAACAATAAAAAAAAATCAAGCATCTTCACAATTATCAGTTCTATGAAAATAAACCTTCATGGCATTAAGATCATATCCAACATTATATTTTTGTTGAGCCATTGCACCAATAACATTTATATCATCAAACATATTCATACTCATACCTAAACAAAACCTATCTCCATTTTCACTGTTTATAAACAAGCTTTCAGCCTCTAATGTCATCTTGGCTTCGCCGGAAAAATGCAAAGTAACCGCCGGAAAATCGAAAACATCTTCTTGAATGTTACCATGATAACAAAAATTTGTATATTGATCCCAATCATCCACACGTCTAAGAGTTTCCCCTAAATAAAAATCGATTTCTTCGGCTAGGGTTTCGTAGGCTTCTCTGATGAGTACTGTCGACGAACAGCCCGTGTCGAGGACTGTACCGCCTCTAGATCCATCTCTTTCGAAAAGATCCGGTTCAATTTCGAGTAGTTTTGTTCCGAAAGAGATTGCTTGTAGATCAAGGTAGTAACGATCTTCAAAAACTTCTAAAGGTGTTTGATTACCTTTGTATTTTGAACCATGACCTAGGGTTAGAATGTTGTGTGGATTTCTTTGTCCGGTTAAGCTACCAAAACAATAAGAGAATTTTGAACCGAAATATCGGTTTACGATTGAGAATTTACCCGGTCCTAAACCGAGTACTCCACTATATTGACTAAAACCGGAGTTTTTTTGTCCACAACCAAGTAAAACATTAGGTTTAGAGGTTAAACCATGTTCTGATGTTTGGAAAGTGAGTTTTTCTTGGACTAAAATGCCTTCGGTACTCGAAAAGTCGCGGTATTGAAGGTTATACCGACAAGTTCTCGTCTTCTCGTCGCGATGAACTTGCGGCATTGCGTGTGGTGCGGATTCGCAGGTGGCGTTTCGGTATGTTGAAGATCTTGAAAGTTGAAAAAATGGTGAAGTTTGAGAGTAACATGAGTTGCAAGGAACACATTGGATCCAAGTTAGGTCACTACCCGTATCGATAAGTAGGAGTTGCGGAACGGGTGGATCGCCGATCGAAATGTTGGCTAGGAATGCCGCCGGATTCGGAATAGGAATAACTTGTGAGATCATATCGGTTGATAAGTTATCGAACCGAGAAGATGACTTGTGATGCAAGTTACTGTTTTTTTTGGTTGTCGGGTTTTCGGTGACATTTGATTTTTTGTTTGTTAGGTTTTGGGTAAGTCGAGGATGCGATCTGCATCGGTTAATCGTCGTTAAAACGACGATAATGATCAGAATCGCGATCCGAAAATATGAAGTTAGAGAGATGGCCATGCTTTTTTGTTGTTGTTGTTGGTGTTAAAGAGAAGATGGTTTAGGTTTTGAAATCTTCTTTTTATATGTACACAAAAATAGAATGACTCTTTGTGTGAAACTTCTCTTTAGTGTGGAAGGTTCTTTTTTTCGTGTACGATTTTTTTTGTTAATTTTGAGGCTAAAAGATTGCCTCCCAATTTATTTTATTTTAATTTAGTTTATAAAAAATAAATTATATTATTTATTTTCTTATATCTAATTAATTATAAAAACATATAAAATCTATTTTTTATAAACTAAAGGTGTTTTTTTTTTCGTTTGTTAATATATGCACGCACACTTATATTCTTAAAAAACGTTTTCATTTGTGGATATATTCAAACACTAATATTTTTAGTGATATTTAATTCTATTTTTTTTATGATTAATAGATTAAATATTTCGTCAGCTATACATAATACATATAACTTAAAAAAAAAATATGAATGCAATTAAATAGTTAGCAAATACATATATAAAAAATAAACATATTTTATAGTTATCACATACGAGAAGATGCCATAGTAATTGAAAATAACCAGAACGATAAAATCAAATTTATTTACTTATTGGTTCAACCACATGTTTCAACTACAAATTTTATGAAGTAACTATATTAAATTCAAAATCCTAAAAAAATTACCATTAAATTTTTAATCACCGAAATATTTTGTTTACATATATATTCAACAATAAATTTCAGTAACATGTTACTGAATCAATAACAACAAAAAAAAAAACATAAATTTTTATTGTTGTTGTCCCTTCGAATCATGACTCGGTTCAGATAACAAAAACAATATATTGGTCAATTTATTCTAATTAAAGAAACAATCATATACTATATTGATAATGTTTCTCTTCATTTTTCATTATCAACAGTGAAAATTAATCGACATAAAAAAAGTGTAACAACAATAAATTAAAAAAAAAAAACCCCAAATGAACTAATTAAACTCAAAACTTTTTTACTTTGTTCTCTGGATTGTTTTCTTATAACTTCTCAAAAGTTGTTTGATTTTTCATATATTGGATAAAAAAAATCTAAGTGTGTATATATTGGGGAATAAATTAAATTACCTTTTTTTTTTTGAAAATTGGAAAAATAATGTGTCTAAGTTTGTGAGGTGTAATCTGAGAAGAGATTCAAGAGTTTTTGAAGAGAATCTGGATGAAATTTTCTTCCGAATAAGTAACAAGGTCTTCTGATTCCATTCCATATACATGGCATCCATAGTTCTTCACCCTGTATTTATATTATATATACTATAGTTTAGTTTCAATTAAAGTAAGTGTTTTTTTTTATTATAAAATCACAAGAAATCTCTAAAGAAATTATTAAACCGAAATTAAATTTAAGAATTTGGAAAATGGGTTTGGGTTGAAGAACCAAATTAAGAACTGGGTTTGTTTTGGAGTTTGAGAAATTATAGAGAAAATCATTAAACTTAAGTAATTTTGATAAATGGGGTTAGTTTGATCATTTGAGGAACCAAATTAAGAACTGGTTTCAGATTTCTAAGACATTATTATTAAATTTTAAATTAACGAAAAAATTTCAGAGGAAATCACTAAACCAGAATTAAATTTAAATTTTGAGAACCGGGCTTGGTTTAAATAACCAAATTAAGAACCGGATCAAATTGGGATTTCGAAAAGATTACTAGATTTTTAATTAACAAAAAGAAAAACTCAGAAGAAATCACTAAAGCGAAATTAAATTTTGATAACCGGGTTTAATTTAAAAAACCAAATTAGGAACCGGGCCAGTTGCTAAATTTTTAATTAACAAAAAAATATTCAGAAGAAATCACTAAATGCGTTAAAAAAAACTCACTAAACCAAAATTGAATTTAAAATTTTTGAAAACCAGGGTTGGTTTAAAGAACCAAATTCAGAAACGGTTTCGATTTCGGAAAAACCCACTAAAAATTTAGTTAACAAAAAAAAAAACTCAGAAAAAAAAATCAATAGTTTTGTAAAATGTTATTTACCATTCCAACACTTGTGACATGGACGACTGTATCCGTACACTGTAGAAAGATGAATTCAAAGAAGTTTATTGGTTAATATAATTCATACAAAAATGGATGAAAAAAAAATGATATAAAAATTTGTACCGTGAGATTGTACATCAACTCATGTGTGATATCTTCAGGCATATATGTTTTAGGATGCCATTTTCTTTCAGACCAATCAACATGTGTTACAGTCCAATTTGAGATCCCATTAGGATCAAGCATCTGCACAACAAAAAGATTAAATATCAATAAAAAAAACGACAAGATTTTGTCTTTGATTAACTTGAGTTCTTACATTAAAAAATGTTGGTAGATAATGTTCATCAGCTATACAGTTCTTGTTACTCTCTACACCTGGCTGGAAAAATTAATAAAAATAAGGTTTTTTTTGTTAGTTTTTACTGCTCAATTTCCATGGTTATGTTAAGATAGTAAAATATTTCTTATAACTAAAATAGAAAAGGGATTTTAAACTTTGTTTGGTGATAATTAGATTATTTTCTTTTAATCAAAATTAAACTTTGAACATAAAACTAAACAATAATCTCAAAATTTAACAAATAACTAAATCCAAATTTGAATTAATTATACTATAATTTCAAATTGAAATTTGAGTTTCAGTTTAAAACACCTGATTATGAAAGTTTAGGCTTTAACCCCGATTATCAAAGTTTAGGGTTTAAAAAGCCATTTTGACCGGTCCTGATAGAAAGATCGGATGTGTAGGGGTTTTCAGGATCGGATTTTTCGGGGTTTAAAGTGTACTTACCCCGCAGAAATCCCGGAACTTAGAGTAGTAAAGACTGTCTGCCATTGTTGCTATAGCGTGTTGTCGCCTCATAGTAAACCACTGCACATTTGCAACAATTTGTTACTCAAAAAAGAATAATTTTCAAATAAAGATATGCCAGATTATGTATACAGAAACCAAAGAATAAAGCACTACAAAATTTCTTATAGATATAGCATTAGGGCTGGGCAAAATAACCGGAACCGAAGAACCAAACCGTAAAAGGTGCGGTTCCGATGAAAAGTACAGATCTTAAATTTGGGATCCATGGATATCGGGTAGTAACTGAAACCATACCGATATCCATTGGCTAACCGAAGTAACTATACTTTCTTTTTTTGGGTATTTTTTTGATTTTTCAGGTATTGTTTTGGGTTCTCGAGTATTTTTTTCGGCTTTTTCGGTAATTTTTTGGTTTTTCGGGTATTTTTTTGGATCTTTGTATTAAGTATTCGAACCAGATCCAGAACCAAACCAAAATCTATAAGTAACCTGTTGGATTCAATAATCATGGAACCGAAAAACCAAAAATATCGAAACGAACCCAAACGAAAACCCGAATACCCAAGCTGAGATAGCATATGAGGCCAGGATGAAACTAGATTTTAAGGAAGTAGTATTTGTTTTACCTGTGCACCTTTTCGAAAATCTTTCTTTGGAATTTCGGGTAACATGTGATCCATATGTCTACCTGCTCCATGTTCACCTGGATCATCAAAGCTGAAGATCGTAGAAGCAAATTATATAGAAGGATTTAGAAAGGTGTTAAATCAGTTTGTTTTTTTAAAACTAAAGGTAATAAGAACTTGGGTTTTACCAGTCTACATAGCTGACATTGCTGTACATTAAGTAATTGTAAGTGTAATCAAAACTTCGAAGAGGTATACAACTGCATAGCCAATAACACTCAAAAACGTGTTAGGAATCATAAGATCAGTGAAAAATCTAGGGAAAATGGTAAAATAGACCCTGGATTTTGTCGATTAGGTGTAAAAATCTCCCAACTCTAAGAATAGTTTTTTAGACCTTGAACTTTGATAACCGAGGTTTTTAAACTCTAAACTTTAGTAACCATGTTTTTTAAACCGAAATCTCAAATTTAAACTTGACATATTATATAGTTATTCCAATTTTGGATTATATTTTTTCAGTTAATTTTTGAAATTATGGTTTACAGTTAAAAAACCCCGTTATAAAAAATCAGGGTCCAAATTAAATTTGAGATTTTTCTACACTAAATAGGCAAAGTTCAAAGTCTATATTACCATTTTCCCAAAAATCAATGAAGAGCATATACCTCTCAGAAAGTAAAGCAAATTGTTGATTTTCAGGGTCTCTAAGAGCATTAGCTAACAATCTTCTTTCTGCATCAACCATTGATATTCTTCCCCATACAACCTTGAGAGAAAAATTCACAAATCAAAGTTATTCCAGCAAGAAATATATGATTCTTCAATGGTAAAAAATAACTTCTACCTAAGATCATCAGATATTGAGAGAAAAAAAGGAGACAAACCTCGTCACTGCGAATTTCACGGTTCACAAAGTAAGTACTGTGGTGAATTGGCCTTTCCCTTGATGCATGAATATAAACAGAGAATTTTCCTTCATGACCCTGCAAGAGAAAGACACAATTTCAAAGCCATAAAACAAGGTAGTAAGTTCAATAATCAATCACCTCCATGTTAGATACTAAAACTTGCAGGTTTTCTAAGGTATATACAAGTGTTCTGCTACCATTTTCTATTTAAAGAAGGGATGACGGCGAAAAAACCACTCCTAAAGTATCTGTTTTTGGCGAAATAGACCCTAAACTATCAAGTTGACGAAAAAACCTCTGAACTTTGGTTTTTGGGCAAAAAAATCCCTAAACTTTGATTTTTTAGCGAAAAAAACCCTAACAATCAAGTTAGCGAAAAAACCACTGGATTTTGGGTTTCTGGCCAAAAAACCCCTATACTTTGTTTTTTGTTGCGAAAAATCTCTCCGTTAATTTAACCGTTAAATCATTGTATGTCTCTAATTAAATAAAACGATGTGTTCAAACAATAAAATTAAAAGTTAATAACTACAGTTAATTACAATTAAAATTTTATAGTTTAAAAGCATCATTTTTTTAATTAGATACCAACGATAATTTAACGGTTGAGAAGTTTTTTCACCGAAAAACAAAGTCTAGAGATTTTTTCGCCAACTTAATAGTTTAGGGGTTTTTTGGCTCAAAAACCAAAGTTCAGAGGCTTTTTTACCAACTTGATGATAGTTTATGATCTGTTTCCCCAAAAATAGATGGTTTAGGGGGTTTTTCGCCGCCGCCACCTTTAAAGAATCCATTCTCCTTCCATCAACATCTTCCTAACCAAAGATAAACTAACACAATTTCTAAGGAATTAAGCAATTGGTAAAGAAGCATACCTCGAAAAATTTGTCCCATAGTTTCTCGAAAGGCAATGTACCAGGAGTTAAGAACATGAATGCAATTTTGGAGTTCTTTCTTACAACATGAGGTGAACTCAATATTTCTCTAATCACTACACGAGATGCTATCTCATCATCTGAATATTCTCTTAGAGAAGGTGGAAGCCAATCAGATAATGCTTTGCATCCTCTTGATGAAATCATATAACAAGCAGCTTTACTATGATGAGGGTATAAATAAGCGATAATGACGAACAAACTGATCAGTGAAAGCACCATGATGACCCATACTCGTGTTCTTGTAGGAGCATGGTGACGAGTTCCAGGCAAAGATAACATATCCCCTACACTGCCTAAACGTGACCCTTTAAACGCCTTCATTGCATCAAAAACCCCTTTACACAATGCCTAATCTATAGATGAAGAAAGCTACTTCTGATGAACTAGAATCAATCCAAAACCTGGAAAGTTACAGAAACGAAAACATGAATCAAAATTCAATCCAAAATGTAGAAGAGAACAAGAATGTGATAGATGCCAAAGTTTTCTAATCTATAGATGAACACAGCTACTTCTGATGAACTAGAATCAATTCCAAACCTGGAAAATTACAGAAACGAAAACATGAATCAAAATTCAATTCCAAAACGTAGAAGAGAACAAGAATCTGATAGATTCCAAAGTTTCTAATGAAATTGTTCTGGATTAGTCCAACAACCAAGTTGTAGATAGATATGAAATCCAGCAAAGTCAGACCAACCTAACACGCAAAGATGCGCACTGTTTCCACGAGAAAATTACAGTCAATAGCTTCCAAAAAATGCCTCACGAGATAAATGTTTTCCAGGAAAATTGAACCGTTTCTCGGAAAATCATCCAGGTTTGCGGAAAACAGAAACATTAAGATCTCCGATTCCGTTCAATCCCAATTAAAATTTACACAATGCGCGACAAAAATAGCCAAAATCGAAATCAAACACCAAAACACCCTACTAATTCATTCACGCATCAAAGAGAAACAACGAGAACTCGTTTCAAATCAACCTGAAATTTTAGCGGAACCAGATCCTTAACGCAATATCGCCGTCTCAATCCCCTCGATTTTGCACCTCACCGTCAGCGATCCTTTAAAATCCGAGTAAATTCCGACTCTCGGAACCTAATGCCAGACCTAGCTAAGCAAAAATCAACCTATATATATATACACACAGACACATACACAAACGCATAAATCGTATATCCAATGCACAAATGTAAAACGTTTCTTCCTCAGCAGTTTCAAATTCCCTTCTGTTACAATTTCTCTTCCTCTCACAAATTCGTTTCCGTTTCTCTCTATTCTCTCTCTTTCTCTCTCTATCTTCTCTCTCTTTCAATGGTTTGAAAATGGAGAAATGGCTGTAACAGAGAGCTTCAGAGAAAATTGAAGAAAGCCAAAAATTCAAAACAGAGGAAGCAAAATTTTGAGCCAGAGATTAATTATGTATTTAGAAAAATAATTAAAGATTAAAAAATAAACAAATTACAATGGACGAGAAAAATATATTAATAAAAATAAAAGTATTAATGACGTGTAATTTTGTTATTGGCTAAATGATTACCACCCACCGTGTGAGAGCGCGTGTCTTTTATTTGCTAAAATATTAGTGGTTTTTTGTAATTATAAATTGTGAACGGTTACATTTAAAAGGTGAATTGTGATTACAAAAATTTAAAAGGTGAATTTTATCAAAAAAAAAAACAAAACGGTTAAAAATAAACTAATATTAATTAAATGATCAGTTAAATTTAAGATTCATAACATACATATATATATATATATATGTATATTACAATTTAGTATATTAATACATACGATTTTTATTTTGGAATAAGACAAAAATAAAATACTGTTTATGATAAAATAAAATATATTACATTTTTTAAATATTATTGAATAATCTGATATTATATTTTAATATATAATATATTATTCGTCTACAAGTCGGACGTTGATTTTTTTCAAATCGATAATTTGTATCATCATCAACGAGTTTTATCGATTATACTCCAAGTTGCCGATTTGGCTAAATCTCAAGAACCCTAAATTCTAGTTTTTTTTATTAATGAGAGTTGGTTTTCTTTGTTTTTTCGGTTTGGTTGAAACGCCGAGTTTCAATTATTCATAGTTAATGGTCGGAAAATCAAAATTGTCACATAACTGTAACGAAGGGTTTAAAATTCTCTAAAAGTAAAATACAAGATTTGTTTTATCAAATTTAAAAATATAGAGTTTTTTTACCAAACACACAAAATACATGATTTATTTTACCATTGTCTCTAATAAAATCTACAAAATTGCACTAATATATTTTTATAATTCATTTATTATACATGTAATTGTAACTAAAAATTAGTAATTCAGTGATGATATATGTGAGAAAATAACATATTTCTTTATAAAACGGAGAGAAGATAGTATAGTTTAATTTGTTGGTATTCTTGCATAATTAATGTTATTTTAATGTAATCAATGAGCTGTGTGACATAAATTTCATGTCAAGTTGGGCAGTCAAGTAATCTGTCGATATGTGTATATTAGTATATATGTCTCAATAATTATATTTAATATTAATATAAATGATACATGTTGTATCAGCCCATGCATGCCATGAAATATAAAGTTATGAAATTCATTGTATATTTTATAGCTTTTTTTTTCTTCCAAAATTGTATACTATTTGATAGCTAATAATATATTTGATTCTTTCAGGAATTTAAACACATATATATAGTTATATTATTTACTATTTAGTGGGCAATTGACTCATTATTAATAAAGGTTTTTGTTTTAATAATTACGTGAACGACATGTGGATGTTACTAATTTATATAGGAGAATTTTAAAAAATATCATATAATTCAAACATTTGTTTTTGCAAAAATTTTATAATATGCATATGTCTCGGCCAAGTATGGCAGTATATATTATTACACTGATTTTGCAAAATAACCAAAAAATTGTAAAAGATTTTAGTTATAACAAATTTTGCTATAAATTTATAATATTAAAAATTTTAGTATATTAGTCAGTAATCAGTAACAAATTTTTGTTATATGGAATTGTCACAATAAGCAGCTAATTTAATGACATATTTGTTACAACAGTTTTACTAATGTAGTAGCAAAATTCACACACACACACACACACACACTAATTTAATGACATATTGGTACTAATTTGTGTGTATATATATATATATATATATATATATATGTATGAAACGATTATGTAATTTTAACCTTACTTGCTTTTTGTTATTATTATTATTATTATATATCTATATGTATATATGTAACATGTAAACTAACAATACTGGAAGATTCTAAAAAAGTAAAAGATTATTAAAAGGATAGAGAAATATTTTTAAGATATTCAAAGAGTTTTATGAATATTTTGAAAATTTCATGATTTTATGGTATAGTTTTTATAATTACAATTAAATATGCTTCCTAATTTGTTATTAATTTGATAAGACTATATACAGATTTGAATTGAATAACAAATATAGAAAAAAAAACTATAGATATTAGACTTTTTTTTAAAATTGACTAAAACTCAAGAAAGCAATAATTTTAACATCATGTAATGTAATTATTTTATTGGATTACAAAAGCCTCTCTCATAGTTTCTTATTTAATATTTTTATATCAGAAGTTTCTTATTTAATAACAATAAGTTTCAATACAGAAATATTTTTTCACTAAAAAAAATAACGTCCCTAAAAAAACTTGTTCATTATATATATCTACCAACACAATGTTTAATCGTTTATTATTAATTATATTGTGAAAGAACACAAAAATATTTAGAAAAATATGAAGAACACATCTTCACTTATAGTTTTTATCATCTTCTCCATCATGCTTGCTACAGGTATTAATCATATCAAAAAGAAACTAAGATATAAAAATTAGTTTTTAAAAATTTCATGTTTATTTTGCTTTAGTCGCTATGTGAATTTACAATATTTACGTTGTTAATATGCAAATAAAGATTTTACTTGATTCGATTTTCATTTTCATAACGAATATTATAACTATTGCAATATTATTATAGATTTATATAATGAATCTATTTTTCTTATTTAATTTGTTTTCTATCTTATTTTTTTGTTCACAATATTTACCTTGTTTATAGACAAAAATGATTTTTATTTACCTCGTTGTTTATTTACATATGCCTATTATAACTATTGCAATATTATTAGAGTTGTACATCATCAATAATATTTCTTTTCTTTTTTTACAATATTTACATTGTTAATACGCAAAAGAAAAAAGAATTTATTCAAGTCGTTGTTTATTTTCATATTGACTATTATAACTATTTGCAATATTATTATAGTTTTATATAATGATTTTTTTTTCATTTCATTTGATTTATATCTTTTTTCTTACAAATATTTACAATGTTTAATATGTAAAATAAAAAAGAACTTTTTTGAGTCAAAATTCATTTTCATATGGACTCTTATACCTATCACAATATTATTTTAGTTTTATATAGCACCGGCCCATATTCCTTATAATTTCAATTAAAAGTGTTCGTCTCATACTTCGTTAAACCGAGGGTTCTAACTCTTTTTTTTATATTCTCTCTGTTTTTTTTTAATCTAATTGGAGTGTTACAATTGTCGATATCATTTGTTGTTTAACTAAAAAAAACAGGTCACATTTTTTTTTCGACTGAGGCATCCGATAAGGCGATAACCACGACCAGTGCTGTTTTATATAATGAATAATATTTTTTTACCACATCTAAAGTATTCATTTTTTTTAACACAAAATCAATCTTTACAATATTTCTATCGATATATTTTTAATTATGTAACATATTTTCGCATTTACGAATATAGCGAATGCAACGCTTTGCAAAGACGCTCTAGGCGATTGTAATCAATGTGAAGAAATTTGCATTGGTGTGTACGGACCGACCGGTGAAGCCCATTGTGTCAAAACAAGTGTCGGACGTGAGATATGTGTCTGCTACTACGAGTGTGACCCGACCAAAGCCTTACCGCGACCGGACCGGAAATCGTTGTCATTTGTGCAACATTAAATTGCATAGGGAAATTATGAGTTTATATTTGTGATAGTTTTTTTTGGTATTAATTAATATATTTGTGCAAGGGGGATAATATGATAACTTCGCTAAATGTAATTGTATATTAATGCTTTTGAAATAAAATATCACAAATTTAGTTGGCTAATGTATTGTTTTTTGAAATAAAGTATGTCATATTTTTTAAGAATTTTAATTTTAAATAATCTTAAATTATACCGTTAACTTATGATATCGATGTATGACAAAAAAATGAAATAGAAAGAAAAAAGAAAAGAAAAAAAAAGAAAAAAAACAAAAAAGTCAAATCATGTGTTTATCTACAAAAAAGGTGGATTCAATTGTTTAAACACAAAAAATACTATAATTAGATTAAACATATCAGCTTACACTATATATATATCTATTTTCAAAAAATATATAACAATCATATAAGAAAAAAAAAATACAAAAATCGAGGAAAAACAAAAACATACAAACAAATATGAACACATCTTCCCTTATCACCTTCTTCATTTTCTCCGTTATGTTTACTTCAGGCAATTATTTTATTTTATACATTAGATTGTGAATATTAATTTGATTTTTTTTATAAAAAAAAGATTGTTTTCAATTATTTTAATAAATCATCGTAACAAAATGATAAAATTTAAGAAAAATACTAATTCAAAGAGGTTTTTCAAAGTTACTTCAGGTTATTATTTTATTTTATTCATTATATTGTGAATATTAATCTGACTTTTGTTTTTATACAACAAGAGACTGTTTTCAATTATTTTAATAAACCATTTTTAAAAATTTATAAAATTTAAGAAAAATACTAATTCAAAGAGGTTTTCAAAGTTACTTCCGATAATTAATTTATTTTATTCATTATATTGTGAATATTAATCTG
>KE151738.1:265271-282997 GCA_000411095.1 Aethionema arabicum | reverse complement strand
ATATATATATATATATATATATATATATTTATATGTTTTGTTTTTATAGATATGTTTGTCGTGAGCATTTATTAGAAGGGGGTGTAAAAAAACAATATATATGTAACAACAAAGTCTTCATATGATATATTAATGAGAGAAAACAAAATGTAAAATAAATAAAAAAAAAAGGCAAAAGAAAAATATGAAGCACACATGTCCACTTATAACTTTTGTCATTTTCTTCGTCATGCTTATTTTACGTAACTATTTATTTTATTTTCTTGTTAAATATATTGTGAAAATGGAGATTTTATAAGAAGCTGTATAAATTAGTTAAAGCGATTATGTTTATTTAATAAACCGTCTAAAAATTGGATCACTTGTTTACTCATTTTAGGTTGTTACCATATGTTAGGTGTTTTCTAGTGTGATTTACAATCAACAAATCTTAACATAAAAATGTGGTAGTACTATTATATCTTTTACGTTTTTCTAAGAAATTTTTAAATATACATTAATCTAGAGGTTTTTTTTTTAAAATTTAGATATGTCTCTAAAAAATACACTTTTATTATAAATAGACAAATTTCACCTTGATAAAATAAAAACCCCAATTTATTTTATATCTTTTACGAATTTTCGAAAAAAATTCTAAATATACATTATTTTAGAGTTTTTTTTTTTTTAAATTACCCTAATTAAGCTATGTCTCTAAAAATTACACTTCTATTTTAAGTAGACAAATTTCCCCTTGATTAAATAAAAAATCCATTTTATTTTAGTTTCATGTCACCATCTCATTCAACTATGATATGTGATGTGTTTTCAAGTGTGATTTATAATCAACAAAACCTTAACATAAATGTGGTAGCAATATTATATCTTTTAGGTATTTTTAAGAAAATTGTAAAAATAGTTTAGATTTTTTTTCTTCTAAATTACACTAATTTAGATAGGTTTCAAAAAATACACGTTTATTATAAATAGATAAAATTAAAACCTCAATTTGTTTTAGTTTAATGTCACCATCTCATTCCACTATGATATGTTATGTTTTTTCTAGTGTGATTTATAGTCAACAAATCTTAACATAACTTTGGTAGTAACTAACAATATTATATATTTTACGTATTTTTGAGAAAATTCTAAAGATACATTAATTTAGAGGTTAAAAAAAATATAGACTAATTTAGATATGTTTTTTAAAAACACACTTTTATTATAAATAGACATATTTTCCCTTGATTAAAATAAAATCCTATTTATTTTAGGTTCATGTTAACATCTCATTCCACTATGACTTTTTTTTTAACCCAACAAGTATAGTTTTTTCCATTGATGCTATAAATGAAAATAAAATGAATCAGTGTTTAAAAAAAAAGCTTTAAATTGGTCTTTTTTCGAGATTCCTTCTAAAACTTCAATGTGATAATAAATTTAGTATTTTTTTTATACAATTCACAATTACATAAATGTGAACAACAACTTATGTAATTGTAGCAATGTAAGATGTACGATAAAACTTATGTAATTGGGATGCAATTTTTGCTATTGTATATGTATTTGAATATTTAGAAGGTTTTTTGTTTGTTTGTGAAGACATAAAATAAATTGATTGAAGTTTGGTAAGTTCTTATTTGATAATATTATAAATATAAAATATTTATAGTCAAAAAATGAAGTAATAACCAAGCTAATAAATAAAATTAGATTAAACATGGAGAAATTCAAAAATAAATTATTTCAAAGTTTACGAGTTGAGATAATATTGTTTAAAAATCTATGGGGTTTTAGTGTTAATGGATAAAACTACCTTTATTTTGATAAAATAATATGCATCGTAGGGATGAAATTGTGAAGTTAGAATAAATTAAGTTCTTCATTAAGAAAATTAATATTCCAACCATTCAAAATAGATGATTTTTTGGAAATTTTATTTGTTTCATATTAGTTGATTTTATAGGGTTTTTAATTTAATTTAAATATTTTTTTGTGAATTTTAAAAAATTAAATTGAAAATTCTAATAGTTTATTAGTTGCTAGATAATTATTTATAGGAAATTGTTGAAACATTATTTACATTAATTGTTTTATTGATTTGTGTAAAAGACCTAAAAAATCATCTCATATAAAACAATAGGAGTATATAATTAGTGTAAGAACAAGAAAATATACTAAAGGAAAAAAAAATTCAAAACGAAGATAATTGTTTTGCTTATCTAAGTATATTTCAATTCTTTTTCTTACGCACTAAGTATATTCCAATTCGGTTTACATAACGCAATAAATTTGTTTTCTTTTATGTTTAAAGTATGCGTTTTTTTAAACTAAATTTAAATAGTTTCACTTGTCTTATATTTGAAAATTCAAATTAAATTCTAATCAAATCAATAATTTAAACGCATCAGCTCATACATATTACATTATATATATATATGCACCAACTCTTCAAACATTATATCAACAATCGTATACGAAAAAAAAAATCTCAAATTAAAAAAAAAAACATACAGAAAAAATGAACTCATCTTCGCTCATCACTTACTTCATTTTCTCCATCATGCTTTCTTCAGGTAAGCATTTATTTTATTTTATTGATTAGATTGTGAATATTAATTTAGAGTTTCTTTTAATCGGGTTCAACTATTTTGTTCTACTATTTCAATAAACAGTTTAAAAATTGATTTTTTTTTTCTTTCAAATTACACAAAATTTGAATGTGTGTTTTCACGAATTCACTTTTATTGATTATAAAATGGTTAAACTTGCTTGTGTTTACAAAAATGGTAAAAATTGCTCTTGCTTAAGAAACCTAATAACAAAAGAAATTGTAATTTTATTCTCATATTTCTACCATGATTTTTTGTTTTTAAATGGAGGGTAATTTTGTTCATTAATTGTTTTTTAAATATAATCAATTAATGCAGTTTTGAATTTCTTTTGTTATTGAATTAATCTATTTTTGAAATTCCTCCTTTAAAATTTGATCTTATCTTTATCCAATACACATCTTTACGATATACTTTTTTTTTCTTTTTACCAATTATGATATTTTATATCTTTACGATCTTGAAAATATTATATTTTTTTTCAAGTAATTCTTTTTATAATTACAATCTATTAATTTATTTATTTTTTTAAATCATGTAAAAGAAATACCGTATAAAAATGTCAATCGAGGATTAATTTTTAACTGATTTTTTTTTTGTTTCTATCTTAGTTGCAAGTTGCAACTAAATAATGTATATAAAAATAAAAACTTATAGCCTAATAATGTTATGTGTTAGTGTTATCGAGCCAAATCGACCGCACCAGTGTCGCAAATTCACTGCGGTTCGAACCCGAAGGCGCTAAAAAAGTGTGTAACGGTGGAGGTGGAACATGTTATATGAACTGTCCTGATAAATGTTGCGAAATACGTTGTGCCATAAAGTATGCAAGTGGAAGTGGATTTTGTGTCACACTTGGTAATATTCGTCTATGTCAATGTCAATATCCTTGTTAGGTCTAGTTTTAATCTTCACGTTGTAAACCGACCGGTTATCTAATAATATAAAAAATTTCAATATCCTTATTAGATCTATATATAATGTTAAAATTGTAAACCGACCGGTTATCATCTATTTTTAATCTTGACATTGTAAACCGGCCGGTTATCATATATTTTAATCTTGACATTGTAAACCGGTTATCTAATAATTATAATTTTTTTTAATATACTAGATCTATTTATAATTAATGTTAAGATTGTAAACTGATCGGTTATCTATTTTTTTTTTTGAATATCATTGGTAGATCAAATTATTGTTCTAAAATTGTAAAACGACCGGTTATTTAATAATTATCAAAATTTGCAATATATTTACTAGATCTATATTATAATGTTAAGATTGTAAACCAATCGGTTATCTACATTTTTTTTTAATATCATTGGTAGATCAAATTATTGTTCTAAAATTGTAAAACGACCGGTTATTTAATAATTATCAAAATTTGCAATATATTTACTAGATCTATATTATAATGTTAAGATTGTAAACCAATCGGTTATCTACATTTTTTTTTAATATCATTGGTAGATCAAATTATTGTTCTAAAATTGTAAAACGACCGGTTATTTAATAATTATCAAAATTTGCAATATATTTACTAGATCTATATTATAATGTTAAGATTGTAAACCAATCGGTTATCTACATTTTTTTTTAATATCATTGGTAGATCAAATTATTGTTCTAAAATTGTAAACCGCCGGATTATTTATTAATATCAAAATTTTCAATATCTTTGCTAGATTTCATATTTGTTTGAAAATTGTAAGCCGACCCTTATTTAATAATATCAAAAAGAAAAATAAAATAAATTTCAAAATAAAAAAAAATGATTTTTTTGTTGTTAAATTAAAGTTCTTGATAGAATATTTCAGTTTTATCTTTATACATTGAACTAAAGGGTCGATTGGAAAAGCTTTTGATAGAGCTATAGCTGTAAGGGGTTGAAGCAGTAAGGGGCTGAAGCTATAAGCTCCATTAGCTTATAGTAAAATTATTTGATTAGTAAAATTATGAGCTGTTAGATATAAAATTACTAAAATAGACATATGACAAACATGAATAAAATAGGAAATTAGTTAAATATATGAGGGTAATTAAGTCTTTTTATAGCTTAAAGCTCTCAAAAAGCTCCAACGGAGAGCTTAGAGGTGAGGAGCTTTTAGGGCCCCTCTAAGCTCGACTTTAAGCTCTGCCTGTCAAGCGTGATTGGATTTTAAAGAGCTTTAAGCTGCACAAAAAGTCTTCCCAATCAAGGCCTAAATCTATACTCTTCTAGGTTAAATATGATCTTTTTAGCTTTAATTTTAATAGTTTCACTTTCTTACTTTTATTTACAAAAATGAAATTGAATTCTAATTCAATAAATAAGTTTAATTACATAATGCAATCGTAGAAATATAATTCATTATATAATAAGATAAAATAACTTTCTTATAGACTTGGAATAAATAAATAAAAGTTCGTTTAAAATTCATTCTGTATTTTTTGTAACCAACAAAATTCATTCTGTTATAACGCTGAAAACAGGGTTCTAGAAACAAAAAATTACTTGATTCTAATATAATAATATGAAATTCTGGTGTATTAAAAAATATTTAAGAATATTTTGAAAAAAAATCATATAATATTTAAAATTATAATTAAATGGTATGCTTCCAAAAATGGTTCTTCATTAACGTGACAAAAGTGTATTTCATTTGTGTAATTTTGCAAAATAATAGAAAACTATAAAGTTTATTTGTTTTTTTTAATAAAACAAAACTCAAAATACGTAGTAATAACAAAATAGTGATAATGTAATGATTTTATTTGAGTAAAATGAGATACTTATTAATGGTAAATCTAAATAAATATATTATATTTAAATAAACAAATTAGGCAATTACGTTGTATATATGCACCAACAAAACGTTCAAATTAGTTATTAACAGTAATCAAAGAGAAAAATAATTTGTGAAAAAAAAAATCATAAGAAACATATGAAGAATACATCTTCATTTCTAGTGTTCATCATCTTCTCCATCATGCTTATTTCTGGTAATTATTTATTTGATTAATAATTAGGTCGTGAATAGAATATAATATGAAATTGTTTCGACTAATCAAAGAGGAAATAAAATAAAATCATAGTTGATTATTTTCTTCTACTATTTTAATAAATCATTTATAAATTAAATCATATATTTGATCAATTTACTTTGCTAATTTCTTTTATTTGATTTCAATTTACAAAAATCGACATAACTATGCTAAAATTCAATTTTTTTAATATAATTATGATAATATATTTAATTATGTTTTCTATTTATAACTAAATGTAAAATACGTAATAAATGTAAGATATAAAACATATAAAATAAACTCATAAACTCACACTAATACTATAAATTTTCTTTGACTAGAAAATCAACCAAAAAAAAATGAAATTTTCACTTTTATCGAAACATTTGATTTAATTTTTTCCATCGATTTTCGTTTTAAATTTTTTCCATAATTTCTTGGCCATAATATTTTTTCGACGATCGATTTTTGACCAACCTTTATAATAAAAATAATGGCTAAAATATTCATTTAACCAATTTTAAACCCGGAAATGTTTTTGTAGGTTTGTGTATTTTAAGAAATTTTTCAAAATAATATATACATGTAATATATTTTTCTACATATCAATTATCGTTTCGATTAATTTAGGAACGAGCCAAAAAAAAAACTTATAAAAATTGCGACGATAAATCGAAGCATGAACCATCGAGCGAAATCGGCTGCACCGGTGATATTGGACCGTCACCTTTGGTACCGTTAGGGCCGAGAACAAGATGTGTAATGGTGGGGCTGGTTCGTGTTCTAGAGCTTGTCCTGATAATTGTTGCAACATAAAGTGTTACAGAAAGTATGTAAATGGAAGAGGTTTTTGTCATATTATTGGTAGTATTCGTTTGTGTCAATGTCATTTTCCTTGTTAAATCTAAATATTGTTCTATATTTGTAAACCGGCCGGTTATCTTATGATAATAATGTTAAATATTTTGCTATAAATTGGGTTTATAACTTTTATTGCATGGATTTGAGGAAGAGTTGGGTTTTTATTTTTGTTGCATAGAAAAAATTGAAAGATATTTTTTTTCGGTAATGTTAAATATATTATACCAAAATGGGTTAGCTGTTAAGCTTGTGGAGTTACACGAGATTAGAAGAAGGAGAAAGCAAAACTAATGACATGAGAGAGTGAACAACAACAAGTCTAGAGTGATGTGGCTATGTTGAAGAAGGAGTTGAAGGTGGACCTTCGTCTCGTGGTGATCTATGAAACTGATTGAACCATCGCTCAAGAAGCTGGATAGGGCCGATTCCTGGAGTTGCTTGGGAGTGAGCCATGAGATTGTTCTTGATGCACTGCAGAATTTCCATGATGATTTTTGCTGGGGTTCGGGTGGCTTGGATATGAATTCTTGAATTCCTCTCTTTCCATACTTCATAGATGACTGCCTGAGTGATTAGTCTTAGGAGCTTCAAGTCGTTCTTTGAAAGCTGCCGGCGAATGGACCACAAGAGAGCTTGGTGGAGAGTATTGTGATTGGTAGAATAGTTGCCGCCTAGAGTACCTGTCTAGAGCTGTCTCACAAAACAACATTTAGCAAATAAATGGTCCGTCGTTTCTAGCTCCGTCGAGAAAAGCAGGCAAAGCGGAGGGATATTCATTCCCCATATTGTGAGTCGGTCTCTAGTTGGTAGTCGGTGCCGAGCAGCAACCCAGCTGATGAAGGCATGTTTGGGGATTCTCTCAGCGAACCAAATCGCCTTCGCCCACGGTACCGGAGGGGGAATTGGCTCGAGTTGTTTCCATGTGTGCGAAGAGGAAAACGTGCTTGAGGCTGAGGTTGTGGAGAGCTTCCATAAGTATTCATCCATCGTCCCTTCCGTCATCAATGGAGGTGTAGGAGGAAGAAGGTTCTTCACCCTAATGCAAGTTGGGTTTGACCTCCTTGGTAACTTCCATTCTCCATTAACGGTAGCTTGCTTGACGGTGGCTGAGAGAGGTATTCCGGTGATCGCTGTAGCATTTCCAGCAAACAAATTAATAAGTGGACCATGAGAAGTCCATTTATCAAGCCAAAACCGAATCTGTTCGCCTGAATTGATCCTGCAAGATAAAAAATCAGCTGCCAACAATTTGAATTTCATTAGTTTTCTCCAAATCCAGCTTCCCTTTGTCGTAGCTCTAGGAGTCCAAAAGGAATTATTGCTATTTAACAAGTTAGCTTTGACCCAAGCTACCCATAAAGAGCCTCCTTTTGCAAATATAGCCCATATCAGTTTGAGTGCAAACACTTTGTTCCAAGTAGAGAGTTTTTTGAGGCCTAGCCCTCCACTTAGCTTCGGTGTGGTAACTAGCTTAGGGATAGTTTTGTAACAAATTTGACGGGTGTTTAACGGAGTAAAGTTACGGATATTTATATGATATTTAATTTTTAGCTTAAGTTTACTTTTTGCGCATTTGAAAGTTTGAGGGTTTTTTTTGTCGATTCGTCTACAAGTGAGGTTTTGTTTGCAATTTTCCGGATTTCTTATTTAATATAAAGTAAAATGAGAAATGCATGTTAATAATTAATATTTTCTTACAAAAATGCATCAACTCATTACATTATACTTTTTCTCCCATTTTAATTGATTTTTTAGGAATTTTTTTTGTCCCAAAAAGTTTAATTTTTTCAATTTTGTATTTAATTAAAACTAATCTATCTCATTAAATACCTAATTTCCACAAATCAAGATAAAATATTATTATTGTTTAATTTTTTTATTGGCTGATTGTATAATACTTTGAGGAAAGATGATATATATTTATGGAAAATTGGTACAAACTAAATATAATTAAACAAAAAAAGATAATTTAAATAAGTAATAAATATTTTCTTAATATATGTGAAAATTTTATAAAATCAAATATAATGGGACAGATAGAATATATACATGTAGCAATTGTTCAAAAAATATATAACAATCATATAAGCAAAAACAAATTCTGAAATTAAAGAAAAAACATACAAACAAATATGAAGAACACATCTTCACTTATCACTTTCTTCATTTTATCCATCATGCTTACTTCAGGTAATTTTTTATTTTATTTTCATTAGACTGTGGATATTAATTTGGTGTTTTATATTAAAAACAAATTCAACTATTTTCTTCTACAACTTTAATAAACCATTTTAAAATTGAATTGCTCTTTAAAAAAAATACACTGATTCAAAGGTTTTTTTCTTCAAAATACCCTAATTTAGATGTGTTCCTTAAAAAATCACTTTTATCTATTATAAATGGACAAAATTGTTCTTGCTTAAGAGACCTAATTAATTTTAGTTGTAATTTCATTATCTCATTCCAAACCATGATTTTGTTGTTTTTTCAAATCGAGGGTAATTTTTTCCAAATCATTTTAGTTAAAATAAAATATTTTTTAAAAAGAAAAATTATGGATTTTTATTTTGTAAAAACAATTATGAGACTTTTTGTAAATATAAATTTTTGTGGATATTTTTTTTTTAAGAACAGTTACAAAAAAGCGACGAATGACTAAAATACTTTGTTTTCAAACATGATTGTTTTTACCACGAAAAAAATCGTTCAGATTTTTTTTTACCCGAAACAATAAAAGTCGAGGGTTTCTTTTTTTTCTTCTTACCCCTTAGATTTTACCTATAATCTAATAGATTACCTATATGTCTTATAAGAATATATATATATTCAAAACCTAACCTTATAACTAAATGGTTTCCATCAGTGTTATCGAACCAAATCGTTCATGGTCGCGGTGTTGGATCGTCGACGGTGAAAATGTGTAACGCCGGAGCTGGTTTGTGTTCTCAAGATTGTTCTGAAAAATGTTGTGGTCTAAAATGTTCAGAGATATATCCTAATGGAAATGGATTTTGTGTAGTAGTTGGAACTGATCGTTTGTGTCAATGTCATTATCCTTGTTAGATTTATAATTGTTATTGAAAATTTATAAATTCAAGATTAGTATAATAATAAATTTGATTGTTTTGCTATGCAATTGTTGTTATTATATTGATACTAAAATTAAGTGTTTGTTGTTTGGATATTCAAAATAAAATGGATTGAGATTAGTCAATTTTTGTTTATATCATACCGAAATACAAAATAATCTCTATGATTGAAGGGTATAAAATATAAAATTATAATATACTTACAATATTTCAATAATAGAGACAAACTTGGGAAGAACTAAAAAAAGACACAAATTTGCATTCATTCTTTTAAATATACACAAATATCTGACTTCCTTTGTGTAATTTGAATAAAATAGGAAAAAGAGGAATACCCTTGTCTGTGGTTAGGATATTTTTGCAAAAAAAATGTTTGAATGAGGGTATTTTTGAAAATGCCCCCAATAAAATCTAGGTATTATAATTTTTAAATTCACCAAATTTCAATATACTTAATAATAAATAATAGTGATGTTTTGTATTTTTTTGTAATTTTCCAGATTTCTTAGTTAATATAAAGTAGGGAAATTTAGCAAAATAAACATTTCAGATGTCTTTTGAGTAATATAGACATTTGAAATTCAGGTTTAGTTTTATAGACACCACATAATTAACAATGACGATAATGCCCCTGTAATTTATTTACCATAAACCTTAAACCCTAAACTCGAAACCCTAAACCCAAAACCCAAAACCCTAAACCCTAAACCCTAAACCCTACATTAGGTAAACTAAAAAGATACCTAGATGTGTGGAAGGGTAGTTTAATCTTTCCAGTAGCCCAAATGTGTCTAAAACAAAAAATTAGTTTTTGGATCTAAAAAACTAACGAAGACCCACCAATTGTCTAAAATAGCCAATTTCTCAAAGTAAAATGAGAAATGCATGTTAATAATTAATATTTTTCTTACAAAAATGCATCATCTCGTTACATCATACTCCGTATGTCTCATTTTAATTGATTTTTTAGGAATTTTTTTGTCCCAAAAAGTTTAATTTTTCTATTTATTATTTAATTAAAACTAATCTACCTCATTAAGTACCTAAATTCCACAAGTCAAGATAAAACTTTATTATGTTTCATTTTTTAATTGGTTGATTGTAGAATATTTTGAGAAAAGATGTATATTTATGGAAAATTGTTACAAAATAAATATAATTAAACAAAAAAAGATCATTTAAATAGGTAATGTATATTTTCTTAATATATGTGAAAATTATATAAAATCAAATATAATGGGACAAAGAGAGTATATACATGTAGCAACTGTTCAAAAAATATATAACAATCATATAAGAAAAAACAAATTCTGAAATTAAACAAAACATAAAAACAAATATGAAGAACACATCTTCACTTATCACTTTCTTCATTTTCTCCATCATGCTTACTTCAGGTAATTATTGACTTTATTTTATTCATTAGATTGTGAATATTAATATGGCCTCTTATATACAAAAAAAAGCGTTTTCAACTATTTTATTCTACTATTTAAGGAACCATTAAATTTTGTGTTTTAAGAAATACACTAATTCAAAGAGGTTTTTAAAATAACACTAATTTGGATCTTTGGATGTGGTATTCAAAAATTCACTTGTATTGACAATACATTTGCCTCAGCTAATTTATTTTGATCGTAATTTTACAATCTCCATTACTGCTAGAAAAAAAAAGTATTTTTGAAAAATGTAATTTTGAAGAAAAATACTTTAAATTAGTCTACTTTTGAAATTTCTCCTTTGAAATTTGATTACATCTTTATCCAATACATACTTTTATAATATTTTGCATCTTGAACAGTATTACATATTTACGTAATTTTTTTATACTTATAATCTATTTAATTATTTTTCATATGTATAAATCATATAAAAGACAAACGGTATAAAAATGTTGATCACTGTGATTAATTTTGAACATATTTTGATCTTTTTTTCTATCTTATTCGCAACTAAATAATGTGTATAAAATAAAAATTATAATCTAATAATGTTATGTGTTAGTATTATCGAGCCAAATCGACCGTACCAATGTCGTTCGACCGTCGAATTCACTGCGGTTCAAACCCGAGGGCGCTAACGAAATGTGTAACGGTGGAGCTGGAACATGTTCTATAGATTGTCCTGATAAATGTTGTGCTATACGTTGTAATAAAAAGTATCCAAATTCAAATGGAGCTTGTGTCACACTTGGTAATACTCGTCTATGTCAATGTCAATATCCTTGCTAGATCATTTTTTTAATCTTGAAATTGTAAACCGACCGGTTATCGAATAATACACAATTTTTTTCTATTTCCTTGCTACATTTAATTAATTTATATATTTTAAATAAAAACTTATATCTGATATATATTCATATATAATTCATTACATCAAACCTAGTAGATAATATTTTTTTATATATATAATGTGTTACTCTACTAATTTGAATCACATCGAATATTACATAATATTTTTTTAAACTATGTTTCCTAAGCAGAATATGGGGCTGATTGTTTGTTTTGCTGTAAGGACTTTGTACGTAGTCATAAAAGACAAAAAAATTGCCAATCAGGCTTTTAGAGCTCTTAATTTTTTTACAGTACAGAAAGTTAGAAAACTGTATTTTGTTCACTACCTCTTGCTGTTTGATTTTGATTTTAATTTATTTTTTTTCAGCTTTTTTTTCTTTTGCTTTTTATTTATATACTGTAAAGATATTTAAATATTAAAATATACCAATATGTTTAAGAATATACAAAGATTAAAATATACAAATATGTTTAAAAATATACAAATATGTTTAAAATATACAAATATGTTTAAAATATACAAATATTAAAACATACAAATTTTAAAATATACAAATATGGTTAAAATTAATATTAAAATATACAAATATTAAAACATACAAATTTTAAAATATACAAGTATGGTTAAAATTAATATTAAAATATATAAATATGGTAAAAAAAATTATTATGTTATGTTTAAAATAATAAAATTGCTATAAGTTTATGGAATAATCGTCGTTAGATTTTTTTTTTTTTTTAAAGTTATGGTATTTATTTTTTTAAGTTATTTCTATTTTATTTTTTTCTTATAATATTTTATTTGATAAAGTTTTCATAAATTTATATCAATTTTTATTATAATTCTAAAAGTCACAGTTTTTGTCACCAATCAGACTTTTATAAATTTTTATAATTACACTCATTACAGTTTTATTACCAATCAGACTTTTACAGATTTTTAAAGTCACATTTACCACAGTCACAGCTAATCATTTTACAGTCAAAATTTTAAAGTAAAAGCTTACAGCTACAACCTCTACCAATCAGCCCCTATAAATGTTGGAGTAGAGCACATAATTAACAGATAATTGTTTTTCTTAATTATTGTTATTAATTTGGTAGATTGATTAAAATGTTACAACTCCACATAAATTCGATACAAAATTAGATAAATATTATATTAAAACGCCCAAATATAAATATACCATATCTATAAAATTTCCATGTAAATAATGTTTTTAGTCAACATGTAATTGAAAATAATTATATTTCTAAACTTGATTATATTGTGGCCCTATAAATAGTGTTTAATGTGTCAATCGTTATCACCAATTTCTTAAACTAAAATCTATTCATAAACATTTTATTAAGATATAAAAATATGGCAAAATCAGCATCTATTGTGCTCCCCATCATCTTCCTTGTTATGTTTGCCTTAGGTATATATTTATGTTCTTTTAAATTTTTATTAATTTATGGGATTTAATTATTCAAAGGATACTCAATTCACATTTTGGTATTTTAAATTCTGAACTATTTTTTGAAAACAATGTCAAACTATCAAAATTGTTTTTTTTTACTTTCATCTTTGTTAATTATGTTTTTAAAAATCGTAATCTTGATAACCGAGTTTTTAAAAAAAAAAATCCAAAATTAAATATGAAATTACAATCTTCTTTTAATTTCCAATAAAGTTACAATATAATCTAGTCAAAACTCAGATGTAGTTTTGGTTTTAAGATTGGAATCAAAATTTAATTTTGTAGTTAATGCTTAACTCGGTTTAAAACCCCGGTTATTAAAATGTAAGGTTTAAAATCATTTTGATAGTTCAGAATTTTTTTTTCACCAAATAAAAATATTTCACACTTCAAAATACTAGTATCTGAAGTTTTTATTTAAGTAAATCAAATACTCGAAATTTCTTAAAAGTAATGTATAATGATAATTTTAATTTCAACTATATTGAATCAATTTGGGGCCGCTATTTCACATATATACAAAAATAATTTTTTTTACAAAGATAAATATATGATTCGAGAAACGGGTTTAAATTGATTTATTACAGTTGATGAAAACTTGGGATGTATTGACGTACTTGGGTCGTGTGGTCGGTTCAAAGACTGTAATGCAGTTTGCATATGGAGGCACGGAGTACGTGCGATAGGAGATTGTGATCGTGATGGTACAGGTGTCGGAACATGTGTTTGTTATTATCCTTGTCCTAATGATCAAATCCATACATAATATTTTCTTTTATCATAATAATTACATTTATATAAACAAGAAAAAGATGTACGAGTTTAAATCAAAATTCTCAAATAAATAGAATTTGTTTTTTTTTTTTGGCTATATTATTACAGTTATATCACCTGGCTCGGTTATGAAAATTATGGATCCTAAACGTAAATAAATAATTTATTTTTTCTAACGATTTTAAAAAGAATTATAGTTTAATTACTAAAAATTAGGAAAATGGTAAAATACATCTGGATTTTTAGGCCATGAACTTTGATAACCTGAAATTTACAAATAAATATGTAAATCTTGCTATATTTTTAAAGTGGTATAAATTTTTGTTTTGGTTAATTTTATTATTTTTGTTTAGTTGATTAAGTACTACATTTGGTTTAATTTCGATCCAAGTAATAATTTTTTGTTTATTCAATATTTTGGTATAATTTAATTTGTTTTCAAATGAATAATAGGGGTTATTTAAAATAAATCAAAAACTAAAAGTGTGAAATTAGGTGGAAATAAACTTATATATATACGGCGGATACAAGATATTTATATTAAAAAAAAAGATGTCCGAGTTTAAATCAAAATTCTCAAATAAATAGAATATTTTATTTTTGGCTATATTATTAAAGTTATATCACCTTGCTCGGCTATGAAAATTATGGATCCTAGACGTAAATAAATAAATTATTTTTTCTAAAGATTTTTCTTTTAAAAATTATAGTTTAATTACTAAGAATTAGGAAAATGGTAATATACATCCTGATTTTAGACCATGAATTTTGATAACCTGAAATTTACAAATAAATATGTAATTCTTTCTATATTTTTAAAGTGGTATCATTTTTTATTTTGGTTAATTTTATTATTTTTGTATAGTTGATTAAGTACTACATTTGGTTTAATTTTGATCCAAGTAATAATTTTTGGGTTATTCAACATTTTGGTATAATTTAATTTGTTTTCAAATGAATAATACGGTTTATTTAAAATAAATCAAAAACTAAAAGTGTTAAATTAGGTGGAAATAAATAAAATATGTACGGCGGATACAAGATAAAGTTTTACGTAAACATATAAAATATGTTAGTATTCTATATGTATATGTTTTTTTATGTGTAATTGTTTATATTAATTTTTAATGTAAAAAAGACTATTATTTTCTTCTATACTTAAATATTTCCATTTCAATATATTGGGTTTTTTCCTTGTAAGAGTTTCACTATTTATATTTCTAAAACAATGAATTAAATTCTAGTCAAATCAATAAGTTGAAGTATATTGCAATTATAGATACAAGTTTTTTGATATAATAATATGTTAGAACTTTCATAAAAACAATTAAACTAGTTTATTTCGTAAACTACATTTTGTTTATAAAAAAAAAAACTATTCAACCGGTTAATTAAATCAATCGAACCAAAACTGGTTAAAATGATTAAATTCAGAACCGAAAAGAGAAATTACAAAACATCACTCCGAAATATAAAACTTGGAATTAATCAAAACTCATAAAACAGTTTAAAGTATTTATAATTCCACATTTATTATATTTACTTTTTCTTATGAAATTAATATTGATTATTATAGCCTTATTCTCTATTGATATGAAATATTTTATTTCCTTTTGTAACGATAATTTATTCATGTTTTTTTTTTAATTATTGACTACATATTATTGAATTTTATTTATTTCCTATATTATTAAACATCAGAATTAGTAGATAATTTTTTTTGTATAATGTGTTAATCTATTATTTTCAATCACATCTAATCTTTTTTTAATTATGTTTAAGAAGTTGAATATAAATGTTGGACTAGAGAACAAATTTAGTAAATAATCTTTTTTTCTTAATTATTGTTATTAATTTGGTAGATTGATTAAAATATTGCAAGTCCATATAAATTTGAATACAAAATTAGATAAATTTTATACTGAAACGTCGGAATATAAATTTACCAAAAATCTATTAATTTCCACGTAAATAAGTAATGTTTTTAGTCAACATGTAAATGAAAATAATTATATTTCTAAACTTGATTACATTGGAACTCTATAAATTATTTTTAATCTCTCAATCGTTATTATCAATTTCTTTAACTAAAATATATTTATAAACATTTTTCTTAAGATATAAAAAAAAATGGCAAAATCGGCTTCTATTGTTCTTCCTATCATCTTCCTTGTTATGTTTGCTTTCGGTATAATTTATTTTCAAGTTTATAGATTAATTCAACATAATACACAAAAGTTTTCTTATTTAACAAAATAAAATACTTCAATTCTTGTCCAAAT
Organism: Aethionema arabicum; assembly: GCA_000411095.1. Taxonomy (NCBI): domain Eukaryota; kingdom Viridiplantae; phylum Streptophyta; class Magnoliopsida; order Brassicales; family Brassicaceae; genus Aethionema; species Aethionema arabicum. The sequence goes on along the minus strand of KE151738.1, from coordinate 266,637 downwards.
TATTTAAAGATATTTTTAGCTTCAACTATTTTAATTATCATATACATATCTCAAAAAAAAAAAAATTGGGGAATTTTATGAAATGTTTTAATCCACCTTGATTTTCTATAAATACTTTAAGTTATTAGCGTTTTTCAAAACTAATTTTATCTCTCTTAATAAAGTAGTTTTGCAAACACAAAAAAAAACATTTTGAATTATGATATTTTTGAAAATATTTCAATTTTTTTCGGTTACAGCACCCATCCATTGCATAGGCCAAGTAGGATCGCCTACGGTCCAATTTTTTTCTTATATTTTATGAAATAAATCTAAATAATCTTTATAGTTCCAATTACAACTCTCCTCTTTCATTAATCCGAGAATTTTTCACAAACTAGTTAGTGTCAGCTACCATCAGATTTATGTTTTATAACTTCATTTTTAAGATATTATCTCTGATTTTTCTAAATTTAATTGGAGGGTAACATTTGTTGGTATTATTTGTCATTTAATAAAAAAAACATGACACATTTTTTTTATTTTCGACTAAAACTTCCGATAACCACAGACCGCTCTCGATCGTGTAATATTTATTTATTACTAACTATATAAAATAATGTATACAGTTGAGGAAAGCAAAGCATGTGATTTTACAGTTGGCACGTGCGATGTGATCAAAGATTGTGACTTATATTGCCAAGAGAGGTTTGGAGGAGATGCTCATGGAGTTTGTAATCCCAATGGTGGTCCTGGAGAATGTGTTTGTAGTTTTCCTTGTCCGAACGATAAAATTCATACATAATTTATTTTAATATAACGTTTTTGTTCATCAAATTATCGATTTAAATAAAAAAAATCACAAATAAATATATGTTTCCTTCTTATTTTTAATAAACTGTAAAGGTTCTCTGAATGACCCTAACATCCTCCTCGATAAGAGAAATGTCCAAAAAATTGAATCGTGGTTTTTTGAGACACATACTCACAAATAAACCATTAGATCATCATCTTATTGGTTAAATGTATGTTTCTTGCTATATTCTTAAAGTGATATAACTAATCCAATTTTTTGTTATGAATATATATATGAAGGAAACAGATTAATTTTGTAGATTGATTAAAATATTGCAAGTCCGCATAAATGAATAGGTGCAACGGTTGAAACCGGGATTCCTGAAATCACAGAAATAGCCGCGGCTGAGATTCACCCTAGTAAACAAATACAAGAGGTTTGGGACGCCAAATCTCCAGGTTCCGAAGGGGTCGATAACAATGAAATCTCTATCAATTATAGCTTGTCTGGAACAAAATGGAACAGAAAAGATGTCGACATCGATGCAATCTTTGCATACAAGGTAGCATTTGAGGTTGCGAATACGCAAGA
>KE151738.1:226782-237204 GCA_000411095.1 Aethionema arabicum | reverse complement strand
TATATATATATATATATATCTAAGGGTGATTAAAAATTATTTATATTGACTTATTGGAAAGAAAAAAAACAAATTATAAAGTATAATAATATTGGCAAGAGGGTAATGAGCTATCAAGTTTATTTTGAAACATAAAACATTAATTGTATAATTCATGAATTATAACATAACTATAACTATTCTGCTAACAATAACTTTATATTAATTTATAAACATATATAATTAATGTAATATATATCTATATATTAGAAAGTTTATTTTCAATGCCGAGAACATCGTGGGCTAGTGGTAAGTCTTACGCTTCCTTTCTCATGGCACCCGGATTCAAATCTCACATACTGAGCAGCTAATTGTCTATTGGGTCGGGGTGTGGCCCAAAAAATGATGAAAAAAAAAAGTTTATTTTCAATGAAAAATACATGTTGAGTCTGGTTATATATATCGGAAATAGAAAGTTTAAAATCAACAGCTTAATTACTAATATAAATAAGATTTTATTTTCTTAAACCGAATGAGTTAAAATAAATTATTATATAACTAGGACTTACGTAAAAAAATTCAAGGTTTATATACCTATTAAGCAGGGCCGTGCCTGAGCACAATCAACACAAGCATTCGATTAGGGCCTCCGATTAATTAGGGCCCCAAAATTTTAAAAAAATGTTTATATCTTAAGGATAAAACACTATTTTCTAGAAAAAAAATCATTGATTTAGTGCTAGTATGATGAATTACTTTTTTAAAAAAATTTAGAATATTAGTAGAACCATAATATATTTAACTTAGGGCCCCAAATTTTTTTTTAGTATTCCGGATCAAACTTACGTTTGGAACCTCCAAAATCTCAGGAACGGCCCTGCTATTAAGTAATTAACCGGTTAACTAATTTGACTTTTTTTTATTAATTAAATGATTAAACCAGCATGTATTTTTCATTTGATTTATGTTTTATCTTACAATTTTTTTGGGGATTGCAAATTGTGAACATGTGTAATTTAAGAGTCAACTTCAAAAGTTGAGTTGTCACTATCTCTAATTAATTAATTAATTAAAATTCCCTAATTAAAACCTCTACATTTATTTTTTTTTTCTTATAATTAAATATACAATTAATTATCATAAATCTTAAACCACAAGTTTTGAGTTTTTGTATCCATTTATAATTAATCAATACATGTGACTTGATTTTAAGATATCTTGATTTCACGTGTCTATATATAGTCCACTACCATTATTCAATCTAACATTTTTTAAATTATTCTAAAATTTCATGATTTAATTTTACTGAAATTAACTATATATAGAAAGTTTTTGCTTAATTGAATCAAACTTACTATTTTTAATATATGATACTGTCAATAAAATTAATTCATAAAACGATAATATTAACTTATCAATTATAGAACAAAATTATCATTAAGAAATAGCTAAATGAAAATAATGAATTAATTAACAAAAAGAAAAAATGATTATTTAATATTCAGATACAAATTTTAGTTGTAATAAATTTTGTCGATGTATTCAGCATTAGTTTTATAATATGTTATGCTTAAATTACGTTTTTTTTTCTTTCTATATATGTATGCACACTCTAAAATTAATAATTAAAATATAATTGTATAATTATGATAAAAAAAAACAAATCCATATATATGACAATTATATTATGTTATTTATAAATAATCTAAATTTTTATATTTGGAAAAATTGTTAAAATAAATTTTAACTTTTGCAATGTGTCAAATTAATACTCTTATTACTATTTCGAGAACAAATTTATACCTTAACTTATGAAATATTTTCAATTCAATCATCAATTATTTAAAATATGTATAATTAATACACATGAGGTTAACTTCGTCTAAATCAGGTTACAGTGTAAAACTAATATATATAAATAGTCACAATTAAGACTTGTCAAATCATATTTAGAATTAATATTTGTGTTTATACATATAAACTAGTATTAGATAACATGAGATAATATTATATAATATTATACTTTTGATCTCTAAATTTAGATTCTGAAATTATTTTAATAATTATTTAATGAAAGAAAAAAGAGAGATCCAACTTACTTTTGTTGTTGAAGACTTTGTGTTTTGTCAAACATAGGATCCGACCGTTGTTTATTGTGCATGTGCATAGAGACCTGACCCTAACTAATTGTCTTCAAGATTTAATTATTTTTTTATATTTTTTTCAATAATCTTTCAAAATATAAAAAAAAACAATCGAATACATTTATAATTAAAATCAAAAAATATAATTGAAATAAAAAAAGCACCGAATTACCCCTAGAAAAGATAATTTTATATTGATTTTATATCACTAAAAATAATTATCATTACATTCGATTCACCCAATAAATAAATTAAACTTATTTTATTAAATGACGATTTTTTGTTCTTAATTATATATATTTATTGTATAAAAACTAACATTTGATTAAAAACAAAATTCCTTCAAACAAGGATTTTAATAATCCAATTTAAATCATCAATTATCTTAACTAACTCATTGATGAACCTAATTATTTTAAATTTACTCATTCAAAGGATTAATTTATTATAATAATAATGATCAAGATATTAATGAACACATTTTTGTTTCCGAGATCTCGGAATTAAACCCAAATTAATTTACTAATTTCCAGATCTTTGAAATATTCACCCAACTAACTATATATTCATTGATTAATTAATTAATTAATTAATTAATTATATTTTTTGTCACAACAAACTATTATTATATACTCATACATATATAAACTAATAAATTCTAGCATAAATAACACTCACTCCTAGTTAAAAAAAAAAATAACATTCACTCCATTCCATAAATAATAATTTGTTAGATCTATTTTTGTACTAAAAATGCACAATCAACTAAAAATGTAGTAAAACAATTTTAAGAGAAAATAATTCACATCATTAAAATAAAATTAGGTCCTGAATAAAGAAACGAATTTGAAGAAAAAAATAAATAAATAAAGAAATGAATCTATTTATTTGCATCGTTTAAAATGTTTTTTCATTTTCTGAAAATTACATAAAATCCAAAAATAGTGGAATAATAAAAAAAAAACAGCTTTTAAGCTTCCAAACGTTGACTTTAACTTTGACTTCCACACTTCCGGACAAACACACTCTTACAATACAAGACTTTCACTTCCTTGTTCTGTCACAATCGTTAATCTCCGAGCCGTCTTCAAAAACTCACTGCCCAAACCACACAAAACACAAATTAAACTAAAAAAACAAATTTAAATAAAATCAAATAATTATTAAAATTTTAAATTTTTAAATAATAGTATTTATTACCTAAAAGGTTCATTTCCTGCAAATTTAATAGCTCCTGAAGCATCCCTATACACAACAGAACTTAACATCTCAGAGTTTTCAATCCCAAACATGTCTGAAAGTTTCCGATTCAGTTCTTCATATGATCCAAGAACTGATAAATCTAAAGTCCGTCCCACATCGTCAGATTCCATAAAAACCTTACAATGCCCGGTTTCTAGCCCTGAACACGGCGAGCCTTCGTCCGATGATGATACCTGAACGTTCTGGTTCGACCCACCCGACGATATCTGCGTTTTGTCGAGATTTGCCACGGGGTCTCCGGTTTCAGATATCGGTTCTTCGGGTAAAATAAGTTTCCCGAACAATACAATGTGCGATTTTTTCGACTCGGTATCGGCACACGGAGTTCCCATCGTTAAAAAGCAGAATCTTTTCTCGTTTTCGACGTTGCGTGACCCGGGAGACGGGCCCAGGCCATGGCCGTGGCTAGACGGTTGTTGTTGCGGTCTAGTGGTTAAGTAGTTATGGAAATCTGAAGATGATAACCCGTAGTATTGAGCATGCCTGGCTCCCTGTAAACCACCTACGGGAACGTTATCCAGTACCGAACTTAACGGACTTGATCTTATCGGAAGATTGCTCGGAAAGGACGGGATCGGGATCGAGTTCATCATCGAGTTGTAATCGGAATGCTGCGGGATTCGCATCTTTTTCCTCGGGGGCGAAAATGATGTTAAAGGGATAGGATGAACGTTTGATACTAGCTCGACTAGCCATGGGTTTACTCGCTTTACGTTTTGTAACAAATCTGGTTCGTCCCACGCAACCTGAAACCAAAATATGCAAACTTGGGTTACAAAAATAAAACTTGAAAAAAACTCTAAAAACGCTAAAACTCTTAAAGAAAAAACTCTAAAAACGCTAAAACTCTAAAAGAAAAAATTCTAAAAACGCTAAAACTCGAAAAAAATCTGTAACTAAACTCTAAGAACGCTAAAACTCAAAAACTCGAAAAACTCTATAACTCTGTAACTATACTCTAAAAACGCTAGAACGCTAAAACTCGAAAAACTCTAACCGCTACAAACTCTAAAATGCAAAAATGCTAAAATCGCCTAAAAACCGCTAAAAAAACGCTAAAACGCTAAAAAAACGCTAAAATGCTAAAAATGCTAAAATGCTAAAATCGCTAAAAACCGCTAAAAACGCTAAAATGCTAAAATTGCTAAAATGCTAAAACGCTAAAACGATAAAATGCTAAAACGCTAAGACTCTAAAACTCTAAAAAACTCTACAAAACTCTAAAAAACTCTTAAAAACTCTAAAAAAACTACAAAAAACTACAAAAAAAACTACAAAAAACTACAAAAAACTACAAAAGACTGAAAAACTCTAAAAACGCTGAAAACGCTAAAACTCTAATATGCTAAAAACGCCAAAATGCTAAAAACGCTAAAATGCTAAAATGCTAAAACGCTAAGACTCTAAAACTCTTACAAAACTACAAAAAACACGCTAAAAACGCTACAAACGCTAAACAAGCTAAAACTCTAAAACTCTAAAACTCAAACTATACAACTCTAAAGCTAAGACTCTAAAACTCTAAAAAAACTCTTAAAAAACTAGAAAAAACGCTAAAAACGCTAAAATTCAAACTCTACAACTCTAAAGCCCGGAAACTCAAAAACTCAAGATCACCTGAAGAAGCCGCCATGGAGAATGAGGCCAACGAATAGGATCAGTAACATTAACATCCGAAACCGTTCCCATAAACCAACTAATCCTCGACGAATCCTCCGTCTCAAACGCCATTTTAAACCGCAATCCCTGGCTCCACCGAATACTCATCGACGCCCTTACATCACTCGCCTTAACACAAAACTCCGAAGTACTAGCTCTAGGATAATACACAATCTCAAATCCTCTCCCATTAACCGCAAGACTCGCCGCTTCCAACACCGATTCCCCCGACACTTTCCCTTTCCGATCACCGCTGTTTCTCCGCTCATCATCGCGCAAAACCGCGTTATAACCGCAACTTCCTCCTATAGGATTCCATCCTGCAGAATACTCAACACCATTACCACCAATTCCTCCTCTTTTAGCTCTCCTAATACCTACACAAAGATCACCATTTTCGCCTCGCATAAACACAATCGAATCTCCCGCCATTAGTTTCTTCTGATTCACGAAATTACTCCATCCCGTCGTTAACAAATGCCGCCTCGGCGTTCCTCTATATATATGTCGAAACTTCCAAACTTCACCATGAACATCTTTCGCTAAAATCGTTTGAACCGGAGGTTCGGCATTGTAATCTAACCTCGGAAATATCGTTTCAGCGCAATATCGAGGAACAGAGAATCCTCCACCATTGTTAGCATCAGATTGAGTTAAAGTCTTAGCAAAAGACGGAGTTTTTTCGTTGTTAGACTCGAATCCATTACTTTCTACACCGTATCCAAGATCACAATCGCTGAATTCATGATCGAATTCGTCGTTTTTCAAGGGGATTAATCTTAATTTAGCGAAAACTTCGTCGGATTCTTGATCAGCCATGTATTTAATTGAGGAAACACGACATAGAATCATGGCGGGAATCGGTAAATTGGCGAAATCGACGAAATCAAAAGCGTTTTCGGCGTGACCTTGTGGAAAGTAAAAGACTTTTGAATTCATTGGTGGCATTCGAACCATACCGCCTGCACAAGCATGCCATAGCTGAGGATCTAAACCTTTTTCTAAACTGTTCTTCGTTGGATTCATAACATTTATCATCTTTGATGATTCCTGCACCATTAAAACAGAGAAAAATGTATCAGAAAAATGTATAAGAACACTAAAAGATAGCATTTTGAGGGAAAAAATCAGCACAAAGATTAAGAAATTACAAGAATTTGAACAGAGAATATGAAGAAACCCTAAATTAGAACTGATTTTCAAGTGAAATTCATAAGATTGAGCTCAAAGATAACTGCAGAAACCCTAAATTGAAACTGATTTTCAAGTGATTTTATTAGATTGAGCTCAAAGATAACTGCAGAAACCCTAAATTAAAACTGATTTTGAAGTGAATTTTCACAAGATTGAGATCAAAGATAACTGCAAAAACCCTAAATTGAATCTGATTCCCGCCATTAAAACAGAAGAAAAAGCATCAGGATTGCTTTGGAATACAAAATATTCAAATCAGTAAAGAACGCTAAAACCTAGCAATTAAGCTTAAAAAGAAACGAAATTTGGGGAAAATAAAGCAAATTTGGGTATAAAGTTTGCAAGAATTTGAACTATCAAATCTGCAAAATCCCTAAATTAAAATTGAATTCTGCCATTAAAACAGAAGAAAATGCTCAGGATTGCTTTGAAATTACACAACTTCAAACACTAAAACCTATAAATTGGGGGAAAAATTAACAAAAACAGGTAATGAAATTGCAAGAATTTGAAGTTTCAAATCTGCAGAACCCCAAAATTAAAATTGATTCCCGCCATTAAAACAGAGAAAACGCATCAAGATTGCTTTGAAATTAACAAGTTCAATAACAGTAATTAACACTAAAACCTAGCAATTAAGCTTCCACAGAAACAAAATTGGGGGAAAAATCAAGAACAAGGGTATGATATTACAAGAATTTGAACTTTCAAATCTGCAAAAACCCTAAATTGAAACTGATTTTTCACAAATTTCACAAGATTGAGTTCAAAGATAAGGCAGAAATGTATAGATCGGAGACTAATTTAAGAGTTTAAGTAAGAAATGAAAAAAAAACACAGAAAAAAAAGGAAAGGTTTTGATTGAAACAAAAAAAAACACAAACCCTAAATTAAAAACTTAAATCCCAAATCAAATTTCAACGATTTTAAGCAAAAGCGATGAAATTTCACATAAAGGGTTTAATCAAACCTTGAAGATGAACAGATCTGAGAGAAATTTGGGAAGAATTTGACTAAACCCAGTAAAGATTTAACCCAGAAATTAAAGAGTTTTTGCAACTAATTTCTGCTTCAGAATTTTTTTGAAGATAAGAAAAAGTTTGTTTTTTTTTTATAACACTTTCTTGAAGAAGAAAAAGAGTTCTGTGTATATGAAGGAAATAAAAGGTTTGGTTTTTGAGACAACAATAAAATAATTAAATAAAAAATTAATAAAATAATTAAATCTCTTTTTTCTCAACGATCATTAACTCATTCACATGTCTTTTTTATTACTAATATTTATGATTTCACTAATTAACTTATCTTGATTTTAATAAAGGTAATAAATTTTATTTTAAAAAAACCCAAAAAATAGGTAACAATTTGGTAAGTCAAACCCATGATTCCGGGCATAAAAATCGACAATACGGTGTGTTAAAAAATAAAAAAATAAAATAATAATATTATTAATATTATAATTAAATTAAATAAATATCGAATTACGAGTTAAAGAGTTGAATGGCGCACGTGACGGAGGTGCACGTGTCGTCGGTGCTTCCGACATATCTCCTAGAAATCTGATTAGAAGCATCTAATTAATTAACAATTCAAATTAAGTCATTAATTATGATTTGAATAAATTAATCTTTACAGTTCTACAATCCCAATACAATTTTAAGTTTTTTTTTTTAATTATTTACGAAACACGATATATTATTGTTTATATTCATGTTAAAGTCATTTGCTGTTTGCTGACTATGTTTTAATTAGCATAATTAATTATTAAGGAATCTCATTAAAGTAGACTTAATGTGGGAGTGGGACTATATATCAGTAATAATATAAATTGTATAATAATACTAATAAATTGAATCTTCGTAATAATTGTTTTAAGATTTACAACAACAAAAAAAAGATAGATATTATTTTAGATATTTTTTGAGTTTTTAATAATATTATATAATTATATTAGTTTACTAGCTAAGACAATTCTCTTTTGTTATAACGGTATATGTTTTCAAATAATACATAATATTCTTTTACACTTATATTAGAGGAGGAATTTCTCAAAAAAAAGACTAATTCAAAGTTTAATCTAAAATAATAGGAACGGAATTGTGAAATTATATCGAAAATAAATTAGATGTTTAAAAAAAAGAAGATAATTTCGTCCATTTATAATAAATAAAAAATATTTTTGAAAAACACATCTAAATTATAGTAAATTAAAAAAAAACTTTGAATTAGTGTATTTCTTAAATTTTATTTATATTAATTTGATAGCATGGTTAAATGTAGCAAATCCTGTATTTTTTGGCTAAAATAACCATAAATACTTTTTATTTAAGAAAAAATTAATCTAATATTATCATATACGATATTAATGTAGTCTTGTCAAGTGGTAATTGTGGTATTACTCAATAAGAATGTAATTTTTAGATTTTTTTCGAAAAAATCCTAAGGATTTATATGTAAAGATGTGTTAAAGTAGTATGTTTTTTGAAAAACAGTATTATATATAAACTTCTTTTTTAATATATAGAATAATTATTTATTTCTAGAACAGTATGTATAATACAACTAAGAAATTATGCATATATAAATATATAGGATAATTAATATATACTATAACTAAAAGTTATGAATTAAATACAAATAATAATATGATATATATAGCAATATATGACATATTTTTCAGAGATATAATAATTTTTTTATTATATAAAGGTTCAATAAATTTATGCATGTGTCTTTGTATTTCTTTGTCGTAAGACTTAATTAGCTTTCCCATTTAATATGAAAGAGTTTGTTCTATGCTATCACACGCAAGATTTGAATATGATATATGTATGTATATATATATATATATAGATGCATATAATTATGTTACAAATTTAGATCCTATATATATTTTTGTACTCATGAAATCTAAACTCACTCAAATCTATTTAACTTTCTTTTTTTTAAATGATATATTCTGTTTGTTTTGAATGTGTTGCCAAATTATTTTAGTTTGCAAATTTATTTGACAATTTATTCTTTATTATAAATTTTGGATTATTTTTGACTAATCATAAAAATATCATACTTTTTAAGTCGGTCAAGTACCTTTAAGTTGTAGGTCAATCAAATTTAATGTAAAATATATACTAAATTGAAGAGTTTTTCTTTGTATTATTGTTGTTTTTTTAAATATAATCATTTTCATTTAGAGATTATATATATATAACACGCACCGAGTAAAATTTGGAATTTGTTAAATAATTTTTTTATTAACTTTAATTGTACCCCTTTTAAATTTAAATAGTGCCCCAATCAAATTTATAATTTTTTTTCTTTTATCCTTAAAACTCGTTCAATATATTTTTCATCGTTTTTAGAAAAAAAAAGAGAAGTTATTTGCTTATCTTATTTATAACAAATAATTAATTAAAACATTGTTTCACCATATTTCACTGACTTTATTTTGTAACTCCTACGTTTTTGTTTTTTTTTTCTTTGTTTTACATTCTTAAAGTCTGTAAGCAATATCTATAATCTTGTATTTATGGTGAGTATTATAAATTTAGGAGTTCATTCTTTTCATTTTGAAAATTTCAAGTATGAACAGAGAAGTTTTTTTTATTATAAATAAATATTCTTTAAGTTGTTTTTATAATAATTATCAAATTATTATTTTATCGTAATATTCGTTTAAAATACGAAATAACAATAATCTTAATTTTAAATTTAAATTTGTTACCAGAACAATAATTTTGGTTCAATTTTATAAAACAACAATTTTTATGTTAGTATAGTCATGATGTTGTTAGACTTTATTCATAAATTTTAACTACTAACTAATGAAGACATGTAAAAAAACAAAATGAAGACAATCATTTATGACATAACGAAGAAATAATATTTTTGGTTGCATGAATCACAAACCGATTTTATTAGCTAAAATACATAAATTAAATGAAAAAATGAAATACAATCACTATTGCTCGAATCCATATGCATTTGAAAATAGAAAAAATGAATTGCAAGTAGAAAATCCTAAATCAACATTGCTCCTGCAGAAAATAATATTCTTAAAGATTATTCCGTTTATTTTATTAAAAATGATGTGTGTGAACCTATTATAAATAAAAACGATGAATAGATTTGGATTATCAATATAAATACTACGTTTTGTTATTTTTAATTTTTGTAACGAATT